>JABAKA010024233.1:0-15607 GCA_018857285.1 Termitomyces sp. Mi166#008 | reverse complement strand
TTAGATGTCATGGGAGCGCTAGTGCTGTCAAGTGGAGCCTATGAAGTCATAGCAATTCCCTCTTTAGACTATTTTTCCCTAAGCTACCCTTTTTCCAAGATAGAATGTTCTAGACTACAACTGCTGGACGCAATTTTTGTGTTTTTGCCAAGTCACGTGTCATCACATGTTTAGTCATGTGACCTGCTGCATCACAAAAAAAAAAACAAGAAAATTTTGAAAAAATAACTATTTTGAAAACAGAACCTTTTGGGGCTTATCAACGTTAGAACTGCATTGGGAGGGGGTTGTAAATATGTTGCTTCAATGATGTTGGTCAGTAAGAGAGGGTGGGTGCCAGTGGCAGCATAGTACAGAGAACACCCCATGCATTGCCTAACTGTTATTTGCTCTGACCAAAAGACTGAGTAGGCAGAGTTGCTCCAGCATGACTCATCTCCATTGGCGGCTTTGATTAGAGCTTGGTGCACATTGAAATGAGGTTGTTCTACTAGGCCATTAGTGCGTTTGTTATATCCAGAGATTTGGATGTGGTTAATATTGTATTGCTTAGCAAGGTAGGCGGCAGCTTTGATTATTGGTGCGCCATTATCTGTAACTATTTCACGTAGCGTTCCTCATCAGCAGATGACATCCTCAAATAACCACTTGGCGATTGCTTCTGTATTTTCATGATGAAGCATCCTGAATTCCAGCCAATGGCTCAAGGAGCATCTTCCCTGGATAATATACTTGTAGTGCCAGGATGGCAGCATGCACATTATGTCGATGTAAATTTTGCTGAAGAGCGGTGTGGGAATGGCAACAGTAGGCAGGATGAGTATTTTCGTCGTCTGATGGATTTGGCACAAATGGCATGTCCTAATATACCATGCTATGTCCTAATATACCATGCTATGTTGGCTGCAACTTTGGGCCACCAAAACCTTTCCAGTAGAGCCGCGCATGTGGCAGAGACCTCTATGTCCCAAGCCATTGTGCATTTGCTTTAGAATTCGTATGCGGCTGTCTGGGTTGGCAACTAATTTGTGGGCTCCAGCGCGATCTCATTTCCATAGATGACCGTGGTTGGCAAAGAAATTCATTGCATAGCATATGAACTTTGAATATTCTTTATCATCCAAGCTGACTGGTCTTTTCATATCATTTAGCCATTGTTTCACCTTTTCTAGGTGCTTTTCTTCAGCTTTAGCCTTGGTGCCCCACAGAATCATGTCATAAGTTAGCGTTTGGTTGTCATGTGAAGCTCTTCTGGCTCTTCTGATCATCTGACACTTTGCTCTGGCTCTTCCTCACTATCATTGTCATCTGCTTCCCCTGTTGCTAAGATTCTGGTGCTAGTAAACTGTAATGCCATGGGTTTTGGTGCAGGAATATAGGGGATAAGTGCAGGGAGCAGAACGTTTTTGGGTGCGTTTAGGCGTATGAAAGGAGGAAGCGGTTGGATAAGGTGCATGAAGCCATACATTTGGTCTACCCAATCTTCATAGATCTCATTGTCGCTATTATCTGGGTCTGGGTCATCAGGCTGGTGCAGGCAGCAGGATAAACCATCAGGACTGTGGAATACTCCTTTGACGTGAACCAACTCAAAGTGAAACATCAAGATGGCCACTATCCATCGATTGATACTTGCCAACAGCTGCATGTCAGGGTTGGATAACATTCCCTTAATGTAGTGCACGTCGACTTCCACTATTAGGTTTTGTACACCTATAAGGTAAATTCTCATCACCTGTAATGCCCTAAATAATCCATACAGTTCTAGTTTTGGTTGACTGTAGCGGGATTCTCTTTCATTAAGCGTTATGGACCCAAATTAGTTGTATCGTCGGCTTTTTCAATTTTTGTTAGTAACTTGGCATAGAATCTAGTTTTGGTTGACTGTAGCGGGATTCTCTTTCATTAAGCGTTATGGACCCAAATTAGTTGTATCGTCGGCTTTTTCAATTTTTGTTAGTAACTTGGCATAGAAAATAGCCAATTGTGATGTATGAAGTGTCGACAGCTAAGACAATAGGATCAGGAGACACATAGTCTAGTGGAACTAGAGGTTCTGCTTCTTTTAGTGCTTGTACTAGGTCTTTTTGGGCAGCAATCTGCAGTTCTCCAAAATCAAAGGAAACATCTTTGTGCATAAGTTTCTGTATATGGTGTGCTCAGTGTGCAAAATTTTTAATGAAAATGCATAGTACATCTAGAGTACCCAGAAAAGCATGGACTTTGCTAATGTTATTGCAGAGACCCCAGCGCTCAAGTAGTGCTAGTTGGTCATTGTCGGGAACACAACCGTTGGGAGTGCATATGTGACCTAGAATTTTAAATCTTTCTGCACAGAGTACAAGTTTGTGATCTGAAAAGGTTCCACCAGAGTATTTCATGCGTTGAAGGACTCAATTTAAGGCCTCAAAGAATTCCCATAGTGCTAGCCTTACGTTTGGATTGTTGGGATGAGTAGTGGGAACTCTGTTAACCAATTTCCAATCTTTTGGGCCTTTGACACCCATGTTGTCAATAAATGATAAGACATGAAGCAGTATTTTGGGTTTGAGAATGAAGATGACATCGTCATGGAAAATCAGTACTGAATTACACCAGCCCATCGGTAAGGTTACTAGGTGCAGGGCACTGTAGGGAGTTTGGAAGGTTGTTAAATCATGGATGGAGGGATGGATTAAGCACTCATCATAGCCTACGTTACAGTACAGTTAGTTTGATTGTACTGAAGTTCATAAGTAGTTTAAACTCACCCTCAGTCCATGTTATAATGACTGAGGGTGTCGTCTGTAATGTATCTCATATATATATGTCTAGTTCTGCTTTGTCTGTATGAATGTGATAAGTGTGACAATGTGTGGAGGGTCAATGTCATCTCTTTGATCGAGCACTTATGGTGCCTTGGCCATATACTGTGGCCACAGATCTCAACAAATGAATAGAGGGGGGTTGGAATCCAGCATCAGCATATCAGCTAGTGGGTTCTCCTTCATATTTCTTTCCACACAAAAATTTTCTGGTACTGTGCCAGCCACAGGTTTTACTTTTAAAGCAACCAGCTTATACTTTTTCTTTGTTTGTACTCCTTTGTGTTTAGGTGCATTGGCTTTGAAATTGCTGGCTGTTAGTGCTGTGTTTGTGCTGTTGGGAGTGAGCAGAGTATGTATGTATGTTGTACTATCCATGTTAATGTGGAAAGAAGAGGGTTGGCACTGTTTCCAAGGAATGTGTCCAAGAAATAGAGAGTCTGTAACTAGAAAAACATCCTTATTTTTGTTATTTTCCTGTAAATAATTTTGGAAAGTTTCTGATGTGGTAAGGTATAAGTATGCCAATGCAGGGTTTTATGTGCTTGGTGCCAAGGTGGGTACTGTGCTATCTACAAGATCTTCACTAGTGAAAATTGAATTGTCAAGAAGTGTGTAGTCCACTATTGTAATGTTCTGGGTTTGAGGATTATATTCTATAGTAAAAGCTACACTGTCTGATTCTTCCTCTTCTCCTTCCATGTCATCTGTAAGCATGAAAGGGGCATCCTGGCAGCTTGCTGTTGGTTGAAAAGAAGGTGGGCTGAGGCTGTTTCCTTTTGTGATGTCCTTGTTCAAACATGGCAATTGTGTGATTGTTGCCAGTGTTTGAATTGGTAATTGTGATTACTGTCTCATTTGCTAACAGTGTCCTGACAATGCTGGTTGTGAGAACATCAAAAGGTGTTTCCAAGAGGATGTCATAGGCAGGTTGATTGATAATATGAACTTGGAGATAAAGAGTAAGGCTGGCTATGGTGCACAGAACATTCCACACCAGGCCTTGTGACTGATTGACTGCACTATTGGCACTTTGCATGTTAAGAACAACAGTGGAGTCATATACCAACCCTAACTGGTGTGTGATCTCCTTTGACATTGAGACTATTTGGGATCTGCTGTCCACTATACATTCAACTTCCTCTTTTCCATTGATCACTGCTATTATTGCTCTAAGGGAATCTGTTTCCTTGGCAACACACAGGCTAGTGCAGTGTTCTGGAGGCCAATGGTTATAGAATGCCTCTACCAGATCTACCATGCCAAAGGTGCTTGTCAGCTCCATGACACTTGCATTATGAGTTTTGTTAAGATGAAAAGTGTATGTACCTGGAGGTGATTTTCCTGGGTATGGTAGTGCATCATTGGTGCCATCATCTGGAATTTCAGAAATGGTTACCATGTTGGCATTAGTGACATGTCTAGGCATTATTATTTCTCTGAAATGGTTCCTCAGCAGCTGTGAAATGGCTAGTGCCCCTCCTACTGTCATTGTGATATTATGATCTCAGATTGTATTGAATGCTTGAATTGCCCATTCCTGTTCTTTTGTAGCTGCAGGTGCTAGCATTTTGTAGGTGCCTTCTTGGTGCTTATGAGGAATGGTGGTACTTCATCAGCTTTTGTGGTGGTTTTGGGTCAGCAGCTAGAACTTGCTTTAGCATTTGTAGTAGGCAATGGTTGAGGGGCAGCAGCAGAATGGTAGTCAGTTAGAGGTTGATTAGAAGGCAGTACTTGTACCCCACACTTGTTGTCATGGCAGAGCATCTGCAATTTTAGCAACTCCTGCTGGTGGTACTTTATCCTCTCATATGTGCTGAGGACATACTGATCTACTCAAGGTTCCTGGACTATCTCATAAATCAAAGCTGCTGCTGCTGGTGCTTGTGCTTGCACCTGTATATTGTTTATTGCCTGCTGTTGTTGAGCATCTGGCACTGCATTAGCTGACAAATTTCCAGTTGCAAGATTACCAGGATTTAGACAATGCTATTTATCCAACCTGTCTTTGTAATATAGTTTCTCAGAGAATTGAGGAATGTAGTCACCAGACAGAAGGACCACTTTATTGTCATTATTTTTCCTGCACTTGCTGGTATGAAGGTATGTCTCCAAATTGTAGCACCTCCCATGGATCATCATATGCCCTGTTCTACTGCAAAAGTGGCAAACATTCTGTGGCATTTGAGGTCAGTTGTTACTATTGTTGGTGCCAGGATTCTCTGCCATGAACTTTTCAAAGGCTTGTGCTAAAAATTCACTAATGATTTGTGAGAGCTCTTTCTTTTTAACATACCCATCACCAGATCCTGAAATGTCAGCTGCTCTATTATTGGCTGGTGCTGCAGGAAAAATGCTGCCTTGGTGACCAGCAGAAGGGACAGATGCCATGGCTGTGGTGTTGCTTTTCAGATACCAATCAGCACTAAACATATCTTCAACATCATATGAATCATCAGGATGATGAAGCAGGAGAAGGATTTTCAAGCATCATACTATTCTTACCTAAAGAGTTGATGGAATGCCACATTGGAATTTCTCCTTTTCTATCAAGTACTTCATTTTTCCATTGTCTCCTAGCCACTTGATGATCTTCTGGAATTCATGGTGATACTGAGAGAAGGATGCTGGCAATGGAGTGCCTCTGCTGAGAAAATTGGAGATTAGTTTTTCCATGTCATTTCTAGTTTAACTGTTCCTGGATTCTGAGCCAGGGTAAAGTCTGAAAATCTCCAATTTCCATTCCTTGTAAATGTAGGCATGGAGAGTTGAGTTCAAATTGTTGTGAGTTGCTGCCAGAGTATTCTTCTTCATAATTACATATAGTTTATATTTCCAAATTTCCTTATTTTTTGTGATGTGATGGGTTATGTGACTTATAAAAAACCAGAATTTGTCAATCAGTGTCAGATAGTCATATGTTTTTACTCAGCATATAGTCACTTGGTACACTCTTCTTTTTGAAAAAGGAATAGCATAGGGAAAAACTATTCAAAAACCTACTATGACCTCATAGACTCCACTAAGGTTGCAGCAGCTTTCTCATGTCACTGTCAATGGTAGGAATTATTGTACATATTTAGGATAGTATGTGGAGTGGAAAGATTACACAACTTTTCCACCCTACTAGTATATAAACTGTACCAAAAGTAGTAAATAACATCAGAAAAAATCTCACCAGATTTCCCTTGTGCTCAGCTTATAGTCACTCTCACACAGTTGTTAGCAGCTAATCTAAGCGCCACTTTTGCCAAGTCTTTAACATGTTTTTAAGTCTTACATCACCTACTGTGGCACCTACATGCTAGGCATCCATTGCCAAGCTATACATTGCCTTTGTAATTCTATGCACTTATTGCACTTATTTGAATCATAGTTTAACCCTATGCTAAGCACCCACCACAAAGTACCATGCCTTTTGAGGCATAGTTTATTCCACACCAGATTGGAAGGATAGAAGTGGTTATTCACCACTACACCCTCCTCCACATCTTGATGTGCCACCTCCATACACACCTTCACCTCCCTACAACCTTTGTTGCTAAGCCTGTCAGTAAGCTCATTGGCAAGGTGGAAACCTCTCACTTCCAGACCACCTTCACCACTGCCACTACCTTTGTTGCCAGGCTTTTCAGCAAGTCGGTCATCTAGGGTGGTGCTAAGACCACCTTCAATACAAGTGGGTGTAGCACCTTGCAGATTTCTTTTGATTCCTGTTCTTCTGCAAAAGTATTGTGATCTCTTTCTCCCATTTACACATCCACTCAGAGTATCTCAGTAATAACAGCCTAGTACAATCATCTGTAAAGTCTTAAATAGCAGTTAGCACTTGTGTTGTTTGAATACAAATTACCAGGAATCTGCCTGAACCCCCCCACCTTACACCACCTGTGCTTTGAATCTTCCCATTCTTATAGGTAGCCTATAACCTATTACAATCTCCTTACCTACCAGTTGGCATAGGTTGTTTGTGTCTTGAAGGAAGAGGGCCCATGTAGATTTCTCTCTCTCTAGCACCCATATAGGCCACCAAGCATGCTATCAGTGTATCCTGATATACTATGATTTTTTGTCAACCTGATATGCAAGTCAATAGGCATTTGCTCATTGTGCAATGAACACCAGGCTCATCGACACAATAGGTATTTCTAAATGGTGTTTTCCAAGAAACACTTGAATATTTCCTAATTAGTATTTCTTAAAAAATGTTTTGAATATTTCTAATATATTTCTATTCAGAAAGACAAATAAAATTATCTAAAAATACCAAACAGAAAAATGACAAAGATAACTGAAGAAGAACAGGAAGATACATGTCACATATTTCTCAAGAAACAGTTGAGAAATATGAAATATTAAAAGAAATTCTTTTTTTATTCCTTAAGAAATAATATAGAAACACAATAATTGTACAAACTGATTGTGCAACCCCAAGACTACACCCACAAATGTCCAGTGCTCCTGCTGCCTGTTGATATGTACCACATGTTATAGGTACTATTTTAAGGCAGACTCCTCAAGAAGTCCATCATGATCAGCACTCATTCACAGTCATAGCCTTTTCCACCATATTGTGCCACTGCACCAAATATCGGATGCTGAGGAGCCAATTCTCCAAGTCATTAAACTTAGCAGATCCAGCATATAGAGTGATTGTCTTTGAGGAATTACTCCTTTTTGGCTTTTAACTGTCAGAAACAGCCATTGAAATAGCTAAGAGCTGTTTGATTACTGCATGCAGTCAATTGTGCATCAACTGTCAGCAGTATTCATGGGCCTCTTCCACACTTGGCATGACAAATTGCCCACAGTGCTGGGGAGGCGTACTATACCTTCCTGAGAATTGATTAGGTCTATGAGATGGTCATCTTGAGTCTCTTCCTCCATATAGATTGTCCTCCCTTAGACACTGGCCAGGATCACTAAAATCAAGAGGGCCATGACCTGGAGGGTGGTGTCCCATGTCCTGGTGGAGGTGGTTCTCTTCCTAGCCCATTTCTAGAATCCTGCAGAGAGGTGCTCCTCTGGCCTCTGCTGACCTCCTGTAGCATTTTGAGGAGGCTCAGTCAACCAGGCATTATATGCAATGCCATTCTGTAAGACAATGCCATGGTCATCAATTAGGGAGTGTCAGTACTCCTTAAGGTCTCCTATATGAACCATGTTGAAGTGTAATGCAATCATTCCAGAACACAGCATGTCCAATGCACATGTTAGACACCTGCAAACCTTGGATTTGCTCTGTCACTACTTTGGAGGCAGCTTTAGCTGAGGTGGCCTCAGTAGCCATCAATCCTCCTGACATGACTCATTGATGTTGCATTACTGCAGCCTGTCAAACAGCAAAGTCTTGAGAAGTTTCTCCAGGCTGCTAAGATGCATGCAATAAATGCATTGCCTGATGAATTGGTGGAGAGGGGGCAGAGTCACTACTCCCTCTAATGGTGATGGAAACACAGATGATGAGGCTTGTGAGCCTTGCTCTCACTTCTATTGAAGGTAATCCTTTACCTCCTGTTCCAAGAATGCCAAATACAGTTCAATGAACTGTATGGCATCCATGGAGACAATATTCTCCCAATGAACATTGAATGGCCACTTGCTTGTTAGCCCAGGTGACAAGGCAGTTCTGAGTCATCAGTTTCATAACAACATTCTGGTCTTTTTTGAATGCCAGCATGTAAAAATTCAATACATTGGCAGCTACCTACTTCCCTATTCATGTCAGAGGTCCTATTGGCCTCCTCTGGTACAGGTTCTATTCTGAGTACTCCCAGAGGCCCCAAACTGCTTGAGTTTGGCTTAAACTATACAGGGAGTCTTAAACCAATCCTCCACTTGTCTGAAACAATACTCAGAGTGCTAGTTGAGGGTGTATCATTCACCTCATCAACTGAGATACCTCCCCAGCCACTGCAAGGAACAGCTGGGTTTCTTCCTGTCTTGATCATGCTCCTATTGCATAGGATATTGGATTCAATGATGCTAAAGATTTTCACAGCACATTAGGTCTGCTCCAAAGGAAGCTCACCATCATGCTTGGTTCTATCTGAAGGGGCATTAGATACCTCTGGCAAAGATTCCTTCTGTAGGTTGTGGGTAGAATGGTGTTGGAGCTGGCAGTCCTCCCAGGATCTGGAAGGACTCATCTCTGATTTGCTAGTGCAACACACTAGTGTTGGCATTTGTCAGGTCTTGCTGACCCAGGGGCTCTCACCTGGAGCAATAACCCACTAGTCAGAGAGATCTGCAAACTGGCACATAGACTTACAGGATGTTGAAGTGGTCTTAGTTGTTGAGAATGCAAGACGCACCAAGAAGTTGGGGTTTGGGTGTTGATGATGCAAAGTCTGGTGAGAGAAAGGTCGATTGGAGGACTTAGAGCAGCGTCAGCAAATGAAAATGGAAGATGGAATAGATTGAGAAGAGCCAGGAGACTTTAGTATGACAGTAAAAAGTAGAACAGACTTGGACAAAAGAGTTGGCAATATCAAGACTAAGGACTGACTACCATGGTACAAAGGTTTAAGTATTACAGTGGGACAGATCACCAGAACAACATTGGAGAGGGTCAAACATGCGGTGCAGAACTGTATGGTCAGTTTGCGGGTAGTCAGATGTGGAGGCTAGCTGCAGCAAGCTATCGTGGCATGTTTTGGGGATGTTGTCCTAAAAAGGAGCATCAGAGATGCAATTAGAGATGCAGATTAGATTGGTGATATGAGCAGCTAATGCTGAGGCACATTGGGATATGTTGGTGATGGCAGGGAAGGCACATGGTGAGGAAGTCATGCAGGATGAGCAGGCAAAAATGATGGGTCATGACAGCATTCCTATCTGATGCCATTTTTTCATCATGAGTAACACTGGTACTCATCACATTGCAGTTCAGTGTAATATTATTTAAACATTTAAAGTTTTCAACAACTCAAATTTGAACTTCTCCCAAAGTTCACATCATGTAGCATTAATGAACACTGAATGACTTGAAAAATGTAATGCTATTGTTATGGAATTGCCACTTACAGTTTACACAGCATAAGTCAGGCCAGTCTCTGATTTGTCTACACTGTGTTGAGGTAAGGGCAAAACTGCTCTTACATTATATAATACATGGTATATAACTGGCATCACCAAAAGGTGATGCCAAATAAGAATAAAGACAAGTAATAATTATAATTATAATAATATTATAATTATTCTCTATTACACTCCTGCACCATCATTGAGGCCTCCATAAGCCTCCCTCCTCAACCTGGCCCCCCTGGGCCTCCTGTGAACATATGCAAGGTGGGCTCAACCATCACAGAGGCTCCTAATAGCCTTCCCTCTCAGACTGGCCCATTCATCATCCCTCTGACCACCCTCAAAGCCAAGTCACTCAAGCCCAAGTGTCAACTTCCAGTGACTGCTATAGTCACTGGAGCAAGTACATCTATTGCACCTGCCTCCACATTTAGTGCTCCAGACATAGTTGGAGAAGCTGATAGGTGCCTCCAACTGGGCACAATCTATGGCAGTTGAAGAAGCCAACAACTGTTCCAAGTCATCATATTACTCAGTTCTAGGCCTAATTAGTTCAACTGGACTAAATTCAACATAGAGGTGACTGCTCCACTTCCATGTACTGCTTACAGTGGTCCAGAAATATATGTTGTTACTTACACAACCACAATAGCAAAAAAATCAAGACTTAACATAATAGAGGTGGGATGCCAAATCCTGCCTTGCATGCCACTCAAACACTATATGAAGCAAGTTTATAAACAGACTCAACAGAGAGTATGTATCAGATAATGATTATAATTATTTATTATTCAATTACTATTTGGCATCCACCAGTTGGTGATGCCATTTCAATGGCATGTATTATGTAATGAAAGGGCAGCTTTGCCCTTATCTCATACAGTGTAGCAGAATCATAGATTGGTCTGACTTATGCTGTGTAAACCATAAGTGGTGATTCTGTAATGAACACATTACACTCTGCTAGCATCAGTGTAGACATTCAGTTTTTGCCATGATGGAGAAAAGAAGCAAATGCTGTTCCATGCTGGTAAAACAGTGCTCCACCACTCAATGTCCTAGTGAGCTGGCTTCAGGATATGGCATATAAAAAAGGGAGGGAATGATGAAGTGAAGTTATAGAAGCCATGGATAAACATGTAAGTTGCAGAAATGACCGTTCCCTGAGATAATCGAGTTTCTCCATAGAAAGGTGCATTTCTATGGCTACCAATGATAAGCCCCAAAAAGTTCTAATTGCATATAGTTATAAATTTCAAATTCTTCTTGTTTTTCATAATGTGACAGATCATGTGATTGATCACATGATGACACATGACTTGCCAAAACCAAAAATCCATCAATTGCATCAAGTAGTCATAACTCAGTACATTCTTCCTGAAAAAGAGATAGTGCAGGGAAAAACTGTCCAAAAACTTACTATGACTTCATAGGCTCCACTTGGGCAGCAATAACATTCCCATGTCATTATAACAGTAGAGAATTAGTCTACATATTTAAGATAGTAGGTGGAGTGGAAAGCTTACCAATTTTTCCACCCTACTAGTATATAAGCTGTACCAAAAGTAGGAAAATAACAACAAACTACAAGAGGAAAATTACTCTTGCACTCAGTTACAAAAAGCTCACATTCTAAGCCACCCTCATGCAGTAAGTCAGCAGCTAACACTAGCACCACTGCTGCCAAGCCTTTTTTATATTTTAAGTCTGTGTCGCCTTCTAAGGCAATCTATGTGCTAGGTGCCTGTTGCTAAGCACCTATGTTGCCTTTAAGGCATTTCTATGTGCCTCTTGAGGCATAGTTTATTCTCATGCTAAGCATTAACATGCAAAGTGCCATGCCTCTTGAGGCATAGTTTACTCTGTAGAGGTAAAGGAACTGTAGTAGGTATCAGTCTTCATATACCACTACATCCTCCCTCCTCCACATACCAATGCCACTGTTGCTGACCAACAGCCAACTCTGTCAGGTTCCACACCTTCTCCTGCCTACATCTTTTGTTGTTAAGCCCATTGGCAAGCTTGTTGACTAGGTGAATACCTCTCACCTACAGCATACCTTCACTACCACCATTGAGTGAGTCACCAAGCTTATTGGCAATAACTGTCAGCAAGGGTGTTGCTAAGACCAACTTAAAAGGGAGTGGAGTAGCACCTTAGAGAGTTCCTTATTCTGCTGTTCCATGTGAGATGATTAGCCCAAAATACTCAACCTTAGTCTGCTCAAACTTGCACTTCTCAGGCTTGAGGTAGTAGAGTTGGTGTTGGCAAAGGCTTTCAAAGACAATCCACATGATCCATCAATGCTCCTTTAGTGTTTTGGTATAAATGAGGATATCATCAAGGTAGACACAGACTATGCCTTCTGCAATCAGGTCACAGAAGATATCATTAATCATCATCTAGAAGATGGTGGGGCTATTTGTGAGCCCAAAGAACATTACCAGAGGTTCAAAGAGTCTGCAGTTGGTTTGAAATGCAGCCTTCCACTCATCTCCTTCTTTGATGCGCACATTGTTGTAGTCCCAATGGATGTCCAACTTGGTGAAGTAGCATGCACCTCAGAGGTTGTTGACTAGTTCAGAAATAAGTGGAAGGGGATAGCAATTCTTCACCATTATTGCATTCAGAACATGGTAGTTCTGAACCAGATAAAGGGATCCATCCTTCTTCTTGATGAAGAAGACTGGAGAGGCCATTGGAGACTTTGAAGGGTGTATTTTTTCAGAGTCAAGATTCTCTTACAAGAACACATCTAGCTCATCCTGCTCCCAAGGAGCAAGGGGATATACCTTACAGCTAGAAGGTTCTGCATTCAGAACAAGTTCAATCACCACTGCTTATGCTTGGAGAGTGAGTCAAACAATGCCTTGGAGAACACATCTTCAAAGTCCTGGAGGTGATGAAGAACTGTGCTATGCAAGGGTTTGGGCTGGGAGTTTGCTGCAAACACTTGAGCCAGGCATTGAGATGTGGTCTGACTAGTCTGAATCTCTGCAGCCATTGGTGGTGGATGCAGTGTAGCAGCATAGATCTTATCACCTACCTCTATAGCCTTGTCTGAAGACTCTGAGTTTGGAGCGCTAATAAACTTGCCCTCACATCCATCTTTCTACTGCGTTTCACTCCCCATGCCTCAAATGTCCTCATAGAGGGCCAGTGCAACAACAGGAGAGCATGTCACTGGTAGCCTTACAGTCAGTTTAGTGGATAGGCCTGATAAACACTGCTATTGTTCAGTCTGAGGATGTTTCATCTTGCAGGCTCCACATGGTTCTATTCCTCTTGTCTGTTCCAAGAATCCCTCACTTCTTTCCCCCTTCTTCTACTCCCTCAGACCTCCATTAATAGTGGTACATTGTGGGTACTTGGAATTGGCATATGTCAAACAGTCAGTGGAGCATAGAGAGTCGAGTTCTATGAGCATTCAGGCATTAGGTACAGGTAAGTGCCCAAAACTGATTCATTGATGTATTTGGCTGATGGTGAGCTGAACAAATTCAGCTGTTGAAACATGGTGATCAGGTTTGTGTTTGTTGTTCTGACTAGTTTGCTAGCATTCTTACTCATCTTTTCCTCATCTTTTCAGGATCATTGATGATTTTTGCTTAGTGAATTTCCCTGTGTCTATGGTTTTTAACACATGTTCTAAGTTGCCCTTGTGCAATCAGTTGGCAGCTAGGGCTAGTGCCATCTCTGCAAAGTCTTTTTATATTTTAAAGTCTATGTTGCCTTCTGTGGCATCTATATGCTAGACACCCTCACCAAGTACCTACATTGCCTTTGTGGCATTTTTATGCACCTGTTGAGACATAGTTTATCCCTGCACTAAAGCATCCACTGCAAAGTGCCACACCTTTTGAGGCATAGTTTACTCTGAGGAGGTAAAGAAACTGTAGTAGGTATCAATCTTCATCCACTACATCCACCCCTCCTTCACATCTCAAAGCCACCATTGCCTACTGACAGCCAACTCTGTTAGGTTCCCTTCATTACTCCTGCCTACAACCTAACAATGCCAAGCCTGTCAGCTAGGTGAATATTTCTCACCTTCAGAGCACCTTCACTACCACCACTGAGTCCATTGCCAAGCTCATCAGCAATACAGTCCACAAGAGTGTCACCAAGACCAACTTCAAAGGGAGTGGAGTAGCACCTTGAAGATTTTCTTAGGCACCTGCACTTCTGCAAAAGTATTCTGATCACAACTACCCTCCTCATCCATCAGTTTCATTCCAGAGGCCTTTGATATAAGCATATCTTATTCCAGTTTCTAATAGCTTAGCTAACTAAAGTAACACATGTTGCCTACCAATTTAAACCTTTAGGAACCTGCCAAAACTCACCTTTACATTTGTGCTTAGAATTATCACAATTCTTTATAGGTAGCCCACAACCTATATAATCCCCCATTCTATATATATATTCTATAGGTTGTTTTGTGTCTTAGAAGAGGGCTCACAAAGATCTCTCTCTAGCATGCATCTTAGACAACCAAGCATGCTATCAACATGCCTATTGAGGCATAGTTTATTCCTGTGCTAAGCATCCACTGCAAAGTACCACACCTTTGGAGGCATCATTTATCCAAACAAGGAGGTAGCAGGGGCAGGGGCTGCTCACACTACTCACTACTACACTCTCCTCCACATCTTGACATGCTGCCTGCATACAACCAACCTCTCTCTGACCTCCATCACTAAGCCCATCACCAAGCTCATTGGCAAGGTGAAGGAAGACCTCTCACCTTTAGACCACCTTCACCACCACCACCACCTTAATCACCAGGCTCATTAGCAAGTCAGTCATCTAGGGCATTGCCAAGACCACTCTCAAAAGAAGTGAGTATAGCACCTTGGAGGCTTGCTTTGATTCCTGTTCTTCTGTGAAAGTGTTCTGATCCTTCTCTCATTTACACATCCATCCAGAGTATTTCAGTAGTAACATTCTAGTACAATCATCTACAAGTCTTAAATAGCAGTAGCATTTGCATCATTTAAATATAAGTTTCCAGGAATCTGTCAGAACCCCTCCACCTTACACCACTTGTGCTTTGAATCTTCCCATTCTTATAAGTAGCCCATAGCCTATACAATCTCCTTACCTACTAGTTGGCATAGGTTGTTTGTGTCTTGGAGGAAGAGGGCTTGCATAAATCTCTCTCTCTCTCTCTCTCTCTCTCTCTCTCTTTCTCTCTCTCTCTAGCATGCATCTAGGCTGCCGAGCATATTGCCACTTCCTGCTTCTCAAGTGAAGGCTTGGTGTACTCCACTGGTTGGGCCCAAGGGAGTGCCTTGGGGTAGATTTCCAAATGATACTCTGGGCATGTTAGCATGAAAGAGTTGGGGCCATTGAGTCATACCCCATGAGTCATTCAATCACGTAGACTTGTTGGTGCCTATATTATTTTGTGGTGCTGGTTCTTGCAATTGTCATCCAACCCTCAGTGCTGGGGGTTGGATTATCAGTGGAGACAGATTAACTCCTGTGGCAGTTGCAGTTTGCAATTGCTCCACTTATCCAAGTTGTGATTCTGTAAGGGGATGGCTAACTGTGGGATACCAGCCAAGAGGTGAGCTGAGCAAGGCCTAGATGGATTACAAGCAAATGACAAGCAAGCCACAAAGGCAGGCCAGAGGTGAGCAAGGAGTAAGCAAGGACACAAGTGGGTGCCAATGACAGAAGGAACATCACTGGCAACCTTACAGTCAGTTTACTGGATAGGCCTGGAAAACACTGCTATTGTTAAGCCTGAGGATGTTCCATCCTGCAGGCTT
>JABAKA010024232.1:0-15627 GCA_018857285.1 Termitomyces sp. Mi166#008 | reverse complement strand
ACAAAAAAAAAACACCCAAAAAGTTTTAATTATTTATATTTTTAAATTTTTTATTTTTTTTTTTTTTTTTTTTTTTTTTTTTTTTTTTTTTTTTTTTTTTTTTTTGTAATGCAATGGGTCACATGACTTATCACATGATGACATGTGACTTGTACAAACCAAAAATCTGTTAATCAATGTCAAGTAGTCATATATTTTACTCAGCATACAGTCACTTGGTACATTCTTCTTCTTGAAAAAGTAATAGTACAGGAAAAAACTGTCCAAGAACTTACTATGACTTCATAGGCTCCACTTGGGCAGCATCAACATTCTCATGTCACTGTTAACAGTAGGAATTATTGTACATATTTAGAATAGGTGGAGTGGAAAGCTTTTCTAATTTTTCCACCCTATTAGTATATAAACTGTACCAAATGTAGAAAAATAACAAGAAAATATGAGAGGAAATTACCCTCATGCTCAGTTTTAAAAGCTCACATTCTAAGTTGTTCTTGCATAGTAAGTTGGCAGCTAATGCTAGCGCCACTTCTGCCAAGTCTTTTTACATTTTAAGTCCATATTACCTTCTGTGGCATCTACATGCTAGGCACCTGTTGCCAAGCACCTATGTCATCTTTGTGGCATTTTTATGCACCTGTTGAGGCATAGTTTATCCTTGCACCAAAGCATCCACTGCAAAGCACCACACCTTTTGAGGCATAGTTCATCCCAAGGAGGTAAAGGAACCATAGTAGGTATTAGTCTTCATATACCACTACATCCACTCCTCCTTCACATTTCAAAGTCACTGTCACCTACTGACAGCCAACTCTGTTGAGTTCCCTTCATTGCCTCTATCCACACCTACTCCTGCCTATGACCTAATGACACCAAGCCCATCAGCAAGCTTGTTAGCTAAGTGAATACCTCTCACCTCCAAAGCACCTTCATCACTACCACTAAGTTCATCACCAAGCTCATCAGCAATACAGTTGGCAAGGGCATTGCCAAGACTGACTTCAAAGAGAATGGAATAGCACCTTGGAGGTTTCCTTAGGCACCTGCACTTCTGCAAAAGTATTCTGATCACAACTACTCTCCTCATCCACCAGTTTCATTTCAGAGGCCTTTAATATAAATAGATCTTATTCCATTTTCTAATAGCTCAGCTAGCTAAAGCAACACACATTGGCTACCAATTTCAATCTTTAAGAACCTGCTGAAACCCACCTTTATATTTG
Source organism: Termitomyces sp. Mi166#008 (assembly GCA_018857285.1). Taxonomy (NCBI): domain Eukaryota; kingdom Fungi; phylum Basidiomycota; class Agaricomycetes; order Agaricales; family Lyophyllaceae; genus Termitomyces; species Termitomyces sp. Mi166#008. The sequence continues at coordinate 14,404 of JABAKA010024232.1, read as the reverse complement.
TGCTTAGAATTACTACAATTCTTTATAGGTAGTCCACAGCCTATATATTCCCCCTTCTTACATATAATTTGTATAAGTTGTTTTGTTGTTTTGTGTCTTGAAAGAGAGCTCACATAGATCTCTCTCTAGCATGCATTCAGGTGATCAAGCACGCTATCAACAAGAACTTGCATAGCACAAATTTCCTCCTGTTCTTAGAGAGATAGTTCTGAATGGAGCTAGATAGTGACATGTATTGGCAATGAGAAAATAAAACAAAAGACTTTGTGCATAGGAGGACTGAAAGGATCTTCAGCCACCATATAGAAAATAGAAGGCATGTGCCTTGAAGACAAGGTCATGGACACAGGCATTGGCATAGAGGCCACAGAAGCTTTTAGTACTATCACAGGTGCATTTGGCTTCAACTTGAGATTGCCATCTTGTTAAAATGCATTAGTCTTATTTGCTCAATAGTGCTGATGGAATGCTCTCATGATGCCTGCTGACCATTGCCAAAAGCTGGCACCAAGAAAGAAATAAAAACTCACCACTGTCTTCCCAAAGTCTGAATACCATGCTGCTTGCATGTTTAAACTCCACAAGTTGATGCATGCTTGATGCATGTCAGCTTTACATCTCCACTCCATCAATTTCACACCTAACACATGCCAGTCATCCAACAGCCCCTCTAAAAGTCCAAACACCATTTCATAAAGTGGCGCAATTGTTGCCAAACCCTGCACCTTCTGAAATATATTGTCAGCTGCAATCACAAAGTCTTGAGTGGCTAGTTCATGCTCCAAAATGCTTGCACCAGCAGAAACTTTGATGATGGAAACTTTGATGAATATTTAGAGTGACAAAACATCTAGAAGTGTATTAATCAAAAGAGAGGATCAGGCATTGAAAAAGAACAGTGCCACATATGCAGATCAGAAGATCAAGAATTTTAGAAGCTTGATTGAGGACAGTCAAAATAAAAAAAAAAGGGGGGGGGTAGGATGATAAGCCTCAAAAAGGTCTAATTATATATAGTTTACATTTTTGAATTCTGAACTTTTTTTTTTTTGTTATGTGACAAGTCACATGACTTATTATGACTTATTATGTGACAACATATAACTTAGAAAAGCCAGAATTCATCAATTAGCCAGACATTTTAATCAGCATATAGTCACTTGGTACATTCTTCTTATTAAGAAAGGGATATCATAGGAAAAACTATCTAAAAACCTACTATGACTTCATAAACTCCATTAGGGCTGCAGCAGCTTTCTTATGTTGCTGTTGACAGTAAGAATTATTGTACATATTTAGGATAGTATGTGGAGTGAAAAGATTACACAACTTTTCCACTCTTTTAGTATATATATAAACTGTACTAAAAAGTAGTAAATAATACAAAAAGAAATCCCACCAGATTTCCCTTGTGCTCAGTTCTAAGTTGCCCTCATGCAGTTGTTGGCAGCTCTTCTAATGCTGCTCCTGCCAAGTCTTTAACATGTTTTTAAGCCTTACATTGCCTTCTGTGGCACTCATGCACTAGGCCTTTGTTGCCAAGCATCCATGTTGCATTTGTGGCATTTTTTCATGCCTGTTGAGGCATAGTTTATTCCTGCACTAAGTGTCTACTGCAAAGCACCATGCCTTTTGAGGCATAGTTTACCCAGCACAAAATTGGAAGGATAGAAGTATTTATTCTCTCTACCCCTTCTCCACATCTTGACATCACTGTTGTGACCAACAGCCAACTCTGTCAGGCTCCCTTCATTGCCTCAGTCCACACCAACAACCTTTGTTGCTAAGCCTATCAGCAAGCTTGTCAGCTAGGTGAATACCTCTCATCTTCAGAGCACCTTCACCACTGCCACTGAGTTTGTTGCCAAGCTCATCAGCAATACAGTTGGCAAGAGCATCACCAAGACTGACTTCAAAGGAAGTGGAGTAGCACCTTGGAGTTTTCCTTAAGCACCTGTTCTTCTGCAAAAGTATTGTGATCAATTTTTCCATTTACACATCTACCCAAAGTCTCAGCAGTAGCAGCCCAGCACATTCATCTATAAGTCTCAAATAACTATTTAGCACTAGCATTATTTAAATACAAATTTCTAGGAATCTGCCAGAACTCCTCTCACCTTTACACTATCTGTGCTTTGAATCAAATATTTGTTTTTCTAGGATTTGATTTGGATGCTGTCACACTGCATTCAATGTTAGCCCTGTCTGAGTGTTGTATGCCTTAGAGGATAAGGTAGCTGATGGATTGAAAATTAATTGAAATATCAGCCCAATATATGATGAAGTGGTGTAATGAGAGATGGTTGATCTGTCAGTACATGGTGAAATAGAATAAAATATTGCCTTGTACTCACCATTAGAAGCTACAAAATATAACTTTTAGGTTATGCTGACTGATTGACATCCTGACTTGTTGCTTAGAAATGCATATTTGATTGCACTGTAAGAGTTTGCAACAAGTCAGGATGTCAGTCAGTTAGCATAGCTTACAAGACATATTAGGCAATATTTCTATTTAGCTGCTCCATTGTGTTCCAATCTCCTAGTTCCTTTCAAAGGTACATGACTGTTTGCTGTCATCCCTTTGTCTAATTTCTTGTATTTGTAGAGACTTGACTTACATATGTAGCAAGAAAAATATATCTCAATGTGTAACATGATATTCTAACAAAACTAGCCAGAGTTTGCCTTGGCTAATTTGTTAATGTGAATCACTTGATAATATGAGGTTTATCTTATAATCCAAGTGACATTATTAAGGATTGAAATATGGCTGCATAGGGATATATTCTAAAGGTATGCTATATTATTACTTTTCATTTATAATTTTTTTCTAAGCACTATACTCTATAGAACTATAATATCCACTTTAACAGAGGTCCCCATTCATCCTTCATTCATGTACAGAACTCATTTTTCCTGTCAGTGTCATTAGTTCCTAAGCTGATTAAAAGAAAAAGGCAAAGGTATAAAAGCAAAGGCAGTCAATGAAGCACATCCTCAGTCTTCTCAGAAACTCCTTTTGCCTCTATGATGTACTTCTCTCTCACTTTCTTTGCTAGTGCTGCCTTTGTTCTACCAACCTTTGCTACACCTCACTATTTGGTTGATGTTGTCAAATATGCTGGAAAAACAAATGGTGGATACATTGTGATGTTCAAATCCAATGAAGCTACATGCTCTTTTGCCAATAAAAACATGGTCACATATTGTTATAAGATTATCAATGGCTGTGCTGGTATGTTTTGAGCTATTTTATTTTATTCACTTTAATGTCTTCATCTACATGATTGTTCAAATGCAGGCAAATTTACTGACAAGGATATTCAAGAGTTACAAGCTAATCCTGATGTCAAAGGAATCTATGAGGATGGTCTTGGAGTTGCAAATGCTGCTCCTAAAACAACAGTCCAGTTTGTTCTTTTTTTAATATTTATAGCTGAAAAATAACAAATGCATTGATGTTAGAACTGATGCTACTTGGGGACTCACACGCTTAAGTTCTAAAGAGAAGCTTAAATACACAGATATCTTGTATGTATTGTTAATATTTAGATGTCAAACCAACTGACATTATGTTCTGTAGAGCAGCCAACTTCACATTCTATTATCAGACAACAGCAGGTCAAGCATCTGATATATATGTAGTTGGCGTGTTTTTATGAAGACTACACAATTTGATTTTTCAACTTCTTTTTTCCAGACTCAGGTAAGCTTTTGGACCTGATAAATGGATTATTATATTATTTCATAATTTATAAAGGTGTTTATCTTGATCATGTAAGCTTCTATATATGATTACCTCTGTCATTTACTCAGTTTAATATAGGCTGACTTTGGTGGACATGCAAGATGGGGTAAGACATTTGGTGGACATCCTGATATAGATGACAATGGTCATGGAACTTGGTGTGCGTAAGTTATTAAGCTTTAAATCAACTCTCTCATCCTTAACCATGACAAAGTGGAATTGCAGCTGGTACTAGATATGGTGTTGCAAAGAAGGCTAATGTTATTGCAGTTAAGGTTTTAAATGCCACTGGGTAAGATCACAACTACCTTTGCTTGCTATTTCCTGTCTCTGATTTGAACAATATATTAGTCATGGTCCAGCTTCTGATGTGTGAGTGAAACTCAAGGTTTTTTTCTTGTATTGCTGCTTATTCACAGTTGTGATGCAGGATTGCTGGATTAGACTATGTTCTTCAATCAACTCAGGCCTCTGGTCACCCCTCTGTTGTTTCACTCTCTTTGGCATATAATATAACTCAACCTCTTGATGATGCTGTTGCCAGGGCATGTTTTTTCTGCTCAAGCATCCCTTCAAGAGCAAAATTTGATTATAACAATTTTAGCTAACAAATGATAACATTATTGTTGTTGTAAGTAATAACTTGTTCTCTGCAAAATAATTTTGCCTGATTTGGTAAATGATTAGGTTGCAGCAGGCAATTATGGAAAGGATGCAAGCTTTTATTCTCCTGCTCATGCTCCAAGTGCAGTTACTGTTGCTGCTTCTAACATTACAGATCAACAAACTTGGTTCTCAAATTATGGCCCAAGTGTTTTTATATTTGCTCCAGGCCAAGACATTGTTAGTGCTGATATTGGAGACAGATATGTAAGTCTGGTTAGCAGCATATTCTCAACCTATGCTCATTGGCTGTTTCTGAAACTGCTTAGGCAACATGGGTTGATTCTGGAACATCAGCAGTATGTATGTTTTGCATCCAACACAAGCCATTAATATGAAAATTGGTGAACATACAGTCTACTGCTTATGTTGCAGGCCTTGCTGCCACTTTCCAGGAATCTGGCAAATTATCTGTAAATCAGCTGAAGTCTCTATTGCATAATGATTCTCTCAAAGGTGTTCTGAATAATGTTTGTAAGTTAAACATTTCTATATGTTGCCTGAGCTGAACAGAACAAGCCTATCTAACACCAAACAGCCTTGCACAGAATGGGTGTGCACAGAATCAGACTAACACAAAATGGATTCTTTCAAAGTAATATATCACTTGCTTGTCATTACAAGCAAAATATGATATAGTTAGGCTTGTAATTACAAGAGGATCCAATTGTGAATTCCTGGAGTAGACAAGGAATTATATATATCCGCTATCATAGTATCTTTTTCAAGAATCATAATGAAATCTATCATATCATGATCTGATAACCACTCTGCCTCAAATTCCTGGGCTTGGTGAATAGCTTTTTCCTTGCATTTACTTGCATTTAGAAGTAACCTCAATATCAAATTTGAGCAGTGCAAATGCAGTCTCAAAGACATATATAAAGCAGTTCATGGCACCACCTATACAATAAATCCAACCTCCCTTAGCAGCAGAGGGAATAGAAGCTTGAATGCAGCCAAGTGTAACCAGCTACAGTTCTGAAAGGGTGCAGCATCCCAAGTTCTCTTCTTTTTCAGAGTAATCCCAGTACCATATTCATCACTCCAAGACCACCCAGAGTTGTCTTAAACAGTCCTAACAACCTTGAATGTGGCCTTGAGCTGTTGATCAAAGTTTATTCAACATGATACTTGAGGTACAAAAACCAGCACATACCATTCAATATTTTGCTCTACATGAGTCAGCAGTCTTGGAACCACCTTTTACAGTATGCTAGTTCATTAGGACAGCTGCCTCTCTCCATATTGGAGCCTTAAAGTTGCCACCATCACCTGCTTCAGCCTTGTGCTCAACAAGAAAGGTAAGGAGCCTTTCCTCATCAGAATCATTCCAGGAAGCTTGCTGTTGCTTGAGAGCAGGGGTAGATTGACTAGTATCAGAGTTCTGGGCATGTACAGCACAAGTAGAGGTTGTCATAACCATGCAGAACATGGGAAGGATAGCCACAATGATTTTTGACACATGTGTGACTTCTAGCTTATTGCTGATAAATGTCACTCACTCACACATGGGCCCATCAGTAGCCATCAAAATTGATCAAATTGCTTTTATAGACACACTGGGCTGGGAAAACCCACTCATTTGGTTTACTAAACAGGCCCTTATGTCTTATTTCAAATGATTGTAACTGTTTTTGCTGTAGTTGCTGTAAGTTAGCATGTTCAATATTCAGCTAGTTTTTCAGTCATTCCCTGATTCTCCTTCAAGTTCTGAAATTTGTCAAGGAATTGTGTTAAGCCTTGTTGTATCAGGTGAGGATAGTGTAGATCTGGCTGATTGCAAGTATGCTGGCAGAATAAGATGTAATGAATGCAAGTATTCAAAGGTTGAATGGTGGATGACTTGGACAACTTGAGAAGGGAGAGTACAATTCAAGCTTGTGTCTGATGTCAGATATGGTGTATTCTCTTTGCTAAATGTGGCAGTGATAGTGCAAATATGGTTGGGGCAGGTATGACTTCGAGCCTTTGAAATGAATTGAGCATTGAGAAGTGAGGTATAGTTAATAAAAACTCACCCATGTGGCTAATCCCTCCACCTGAGCTGCATTTTGTTGGTGCACAGTGCTTTGGCACCAAAAATATGTTTGGTGTTATAGACTGCATTGGTGTGACTGAGATCAGGGCAGAAGAAGGTGGTGGAGGTTAGTGATGGAAAATGGGTGCCACAACCTGCTCTCCATACTGTTTAGACTTGTTCCAATGCATTTCTTGCACTAAATCCTCCACTGTTTATATCTTGAAGTAGCATGTGCATGCTATGATAGACCATTCTTAGGCATGGTCAAGGTAGGTCCCAAGTCTTTGAGAAGAGACAGGCCCTACTGCTTGATTGTTTAGCTTTCCCAGAATTCATTGAGTGCATTCTGTAGGTTGTAATCCTGCAAGATCATTGATGGCTGGACTTTTATAAGTCATGGACTGTGAATATCACAGAAAATGTGAGATGAAGATGGGACACAGCAGGTACAGCCCATGGGTTGACAGGCTGTGGGATTAGTAACTAGAATGTTGTAAGATCAGAATCTGATGTGAAAGGTGAATCATAAATGATGACACACCAGCTTTATCATTCTCAAAGTCAACTTGAATAGGTGTACATTGACAAGGTAAGCCATAGGGCCTTGCATCCAATAAAATCATCCATTGCATGTTCCAGATCAGCCCTCTTCTGATGGCCCAGCTGAGCAGACTTGGTATGATATTGATGCTGAAAGACTGCCTTCTAATTTTTGACCAACTTGTTATCTTCTTCATCAGAATCATTGCCAGCCTTCATGTTCATCACTGGGCTCAATTGCATAGGGTGTGGATTTGCTCTGGAATGGATACTGAAAGTGGTGCATGAGAATGTGCTGATCTTTTGAGCCTTAATTGCACTTTTTAGCAACTCTCTCCTTCTCCAGCCTTTTCTCCTCCCTTTGACTTTATTCCTCATCAGTGTATTCCTTTTCAACAAGGAGTACAACTGTTGCCTCAAGCTCCCAATTATGGCCAGCACATCCAAACCATTGCTAAAGTGTTGAAATTGAGCATGTGGCATGCCACTGAATCACAAGTCTCATATCAGGTATGTCCATTCCTTGTTGATGATTTAATCTCTCATGATTGTCAAAGAATGATAACAATGAACCATGCCAAAGGAATCAGTCATACACATTCTCCATGTTTTCCCTGATGTAAGACTCTTACTCATCATCTTTATATCTATCAAACATATCAAAATTGAACCATTTAATTTTGTCTTGATGAGTGGGAGAAGCTTCTGAAGCTTTATACATACAGCAATACTTTTGTTTATATTGTTGAAAAATATAAGGAATTTAGATGGTGGTGGATCACCTTGTTTTCAATTGTAAAGGACAAAAGTGATGTCTTCATAAGAGTTTGAGTGAGCTAGAGATTGACTGTTCCATGATATGAATGTTGGACTGACTGGTTGATTGACAAAAAACCTGGAGATTGGTCTGAAGTTGTAAGACTTCTTTAACATCATTTAGGACACATGCAGGGAGCATGGCAGAAGTAACCAGAAGTGGAATATCCCTCAGTAAAATATGTTGAATTTATCCAATCTCTTGATACTCAGGCTAAATACAATACTGACAGCATGGTCTGTAAACATATGTTTGTGTGCCAGTTGGTCAAGCCATCAATTAACCTTCATTAGTTGCTTGGGAAATGTCATGACCACCTGATACTTTGAGTCTTCAATGGCCTGTTAATGTGTATGAGACATTTTAGAGGGTTCAAGCAAACTTAAAACTTACTTGGAAATTCTTGACAGTAGGAGTATCAGCTCCAATAAAAATGGCTTTGATTCCAGCCTTCTCTAAGATGCTAATGTTCTGCTTGCCAAGAATATTTAGCAGTGTGATGATGAGTTGAATACTTCCCAGGTTGCTGAACAACAATGGTATCTAAAAAGTCAATGTCTTGCCCATTCCAGTTTCTGCAATTGATACAACATTTCAATTGCATTTGAGAATAACCTAGGCAATCTGGAGTTTCCAGAGACATGGCCAAGTCCTGAATACTTGTTGTGTTCAATCTCAAAGCTCAGCTAATCTGGGTGTAGCACTTGAGCATGTTATAATAGAATCAATAAACTAAATGCAAATGCATCACATGTGTGCAGTCCGGTGGTCACTCAGCATTGATGGCAGCAATAAGTTTCATGTCCAACGTGACCATCATTATGGTGGCTGACATTCTTTGCACATGTTTTGTGCCAGGCATTGCTGAGAGGTTGAAGGAATAAAGTTTTTAGTATAATCTCAGACTATTTTCTATGTGGTAACATTGACTTAGAATTTTTATTAACTACCTTGCCTTCAACCTCAAAGCATGCCTGGGTAGGAGGCTAGTCAGTACCATAATTATCTCTCTTTTCTGATTGTTATTTACTATTATTTATTTTAAACCTTATTTTCTTAACATACAAAACTTACTCACACAGAATGCACTTCCCTCAGCTATTTACATTACTGTGTCTGACCTAGAATGCACTTCCCTCAGCTATTTACATTACTGTGCATTACTTTGTTACTTACTTTGTTACAACTTTACTTACATTCACTCTGTAAACTCATCATGTATTTATCTCTACAGGTCAATACAGCCATCTGCACTACTGTGTTTGACATTACATGTATTTATCTCTATAGGTTATAAAGCCCTAAATTGCTCTTCTACTATGAGAAGGATGAATCAGACAACAAATATTTTTCTTTTCAACTAGAATGGCTCAAAAATACTCTACAACTACACTATACCTCAGATACTACCACAGAAATAATAACTAACATTAGCTACAATCCCCCCACCTTTGCCAAAGAGCTGCACTTTAGTGAAACAAATTTCATTCAGGGACAGAATCCTTTTGGCAGTGAGATACTGCTGTGCTCATAGATATTTTGAGGGAACCATACCAAGACCTGAGGCCAAAAACATCACCACCACTAAAAGCCTGTCAGAGGTACCTCTTCACACTGAAGCAACCAAATGGTACTCCACAAATCCATCAGCTAATGAACTGCTAATGGAAAGGTGGAGGAAAGAAGGACAATTCCCTACAAATTTCATGGACAGGGATAGCACACAGAAGCCCTGCATGTCACATTGAGAAACTATCCACACCACTCACACACTCACTGCACATTATCTATCTGCAGCAATATACAATGAAAATGGCCTCCTAGCAGCTCTGTCCTCAGAGGTAATCACTCTAGCCCAAGCTCACTCTCACATCCTCACATTTACTGACTCCAGCATGAGTGATCACTGCTTTATTCCCTGAGAAAACTTCAAGGAATACAGAACCATAGACCCACTCTGCCAAGGCCAGGTCACTTGTGAGTTGGTTTTCTGCATCATTGACCAAGGTACTGTTAGGAAGACAGTCAAAACCAAGGACAGATCTGTGGAGGTTAGTATTTAAAAAAATGCCTTACATACCCTGAATTTGTCTAAAAACCTGATATCCATTGAAAAATTTGACATAGCAGGTTTCTCAGTCATTTTTGGTCAGATCAAAGCTGTATTCCAAGACCTGAATGGAAATGAGATCCTAGTCAGCAGAGGCACAAGTGGAATGTACATACTCTACATGTTCAAAGCTATAGTTCAGTCAGGTACCCAGGTGATGATTGTATAAGTAGTTGATGTCTCTGCCAATCTTGATGGGTGGCAGAGGATCTATGTCTGAGCAAGGTATATAAATATGCACAAGCACTTGCAGAACACATCATGTGGCTAACATTTTACAAGACAATATTCTTTCAGAACATCATCACATGGCTAACAAAAAACAAATTGATATCCATTGTGCCAGCCACAATGCAGATCTTTACTGCTTCTAATGCTATATAGCCTTCAGCACATGAACAGGAGCAGTTCACAAAGCTTCTTCCAACACCTCCCTATCCCTTGCCTGAGAACACAGAAGATACAACTCCAGAACATCTTAGTTTTCCTTTTCTACCTTTCCAGTACTCCCACAATCAGCCCAATCAGCCCAAACTGCATTATCCTCATATCATACATTGAAGCACAATACAGTTCCAAGACTTGGAAGAGGAAAATGAGCAGGTGATTGAAGAATCATTAGCTGATATTAAGCATGTTGATAGCCAGCAATCATAGGCTCAGGTCAGCCCATTGAACTACTTTATTGTTCACTCACAGAACCAGCAACCTAGCTTTCTGAAGAAGGATTCTCAGGCTGCCATTGAAAAGGTCTGTGCCAAGGTGCAATTGAGCCACAGGGAACTCACTATAGTGACACCAACAGGCTGCACAAGAAAGCTACAAGGCTCACAAACATTAGTTGATACTGCCTACTCCTGGCTCAAAGATGTTGAAGAGGGGTGGGTAGTTGGCTAATCATGCACCCTAGCCAAAGGCCACCACTACATGTTGATAGAACATAGCCACATGAACTTGGTCACCAGCCATTTTCATTTGAACTCAAGAAGAAGGCAGACCAAGAGTGCTTCAAAACTACAAAGGATGTGAAGGGACTGATGATGAGGACACATGGGCAGATGAGGAAGATGATGCTTACTCCTACCCATCCAACCCCATCCACCATACCCAAACATTATTCAGGCCTAATTGTTCACATATCTCAACATCATTATGCCCTGGTTGGGAAAGCCAGAGGCAAAGATGACAACAGGGTGTTATGCAGAAGTCTGTCATGCAAGCTGTGCATGTTCTTTTCTTTGCTCATATTCACATCTAACATATCCTTGCAATTTACTAAGAACAAACCCTCAATGAAAGAGACACTCTATCCATGAAGACAGAGTATATTGCTCAAGGATATCTTGACCTCTATGATATTTACTCCTACCCACCAATGCCACAGAGCTCACCAACATTTGGCAGCAGCTTATTTGGCAGTAAGAAGTCTATGCACAGAACCACCAGCAGGGGAACATGTCAGAGTTGACATCATTAACATCACTGACACACTTTGAAGGAGGTAACTTCATGCCATGGGCATTGCTTCATACAAATAGGACACTTAGAAGGATACAGAATACTGTGAGCATGTGTTTGAGCCTCTTGAGCCACCTATCCTGCTGCTTGCTCTCAGCAATACTTTGCTGACTCTAGTAGTAGGCTGTCATTAGTCAAGCTGAAAGCTTTCTCTATGTATTGATAGTTCACAGCTATGTGAAATGAGCCCTGAACCATCATCATCAAGTAAAGAGATGGTTGATAATGGACACTTTGAAACTACAGAAGATGGGAACTGATTGGAATAGTGTAGCTACAGTGATTGCTTCAATTCTGATTCCAATTGCTGATGGATAAGGATGTTGTAGTATGTATACTCTTTCCTCATTTCTTTATTGGCCAACATGTTGCCATCTACTAGAAACAAACTCTTTATCAGCAAACTGATGCTCCATCTGCAAACACAAAAGATATTACCTCAGAACTTCTTGATTCTTCTCTTCCCTATACCAGACTACTCTATTACATCCACAATAATGTCATCAGGTTCTATGGCAGTACTACCATACTCATTGTTGTCACCATCAGTCTCCATATCACTTTCTGTACTCATCATCTCCCCTGTCAATATAGTCTGGAATTAGACATGCTGTATTTTGTCTGAGTTTGATTTTGTGTGGTTTAGTTGTAGCTATGTGATTGATCAGTTCTATTGCCATGTCTGGGTCTCCATGAGCACTTGTCAAATGTGTAAGTGCTGAATTTTTTTCTATCATGTTTTTTGTGTTATGATAGACCTGAACTAGAGGTGATTCTTTGATGATCCATGTGATGGTATTGTTTGAGCTCTCACCACCATGTACATCTTTTGTATAAAGATTGTTTAGTTCAACACACCAACCAACTGCTCAAAATTTGCTTGATTTTCCTATTGGATTAACAAGCATGTGATATTGTATTGCTTTTCCCAGACCCTGAAGAAATTCAAGTGAATGTTGGCAACAAATTGAGTCATATGATAAGCATACTTGTGCTTGCTTGTGGCATGAAAGATAAATATCTATGGCACCAGGCAAGTTTTCACCTGCCCAATATCACTTTGATTCATAGCATATGAGAGCTCCTCATAAAGTACTTATTCAACAGTAAAGAATTTTCATGCTGCTGATCTCACTGGGGTTTGGACTGGCCTTGAAGACATGGCATTTGAAAATTAGCAACATACATTCAAGCCAGGTCATTGGCAATCATATGGAGCTGATCCAGGAATGGCTTTGATTCTGCAAAATCTTCCAGGGTTTTATTATCTTTGTTGAGTCATGAAAACCCCACCATCCATCAGTCTAGATGGTGGCAGATGCCTGGATGCAGGATGAGCTGATGCATGCATCAAAATCCAGGATTTGATGCATATATCCCTGTCTCTTTAGGACAGAGTTTCCAAATATCACACATCAAAGATGTGTCATTGTGGCATGCAGCTGTAAGTTGAATGAACATGCAATGGAGAGCATCTGCACAGGCCATTTTCACATAGAATAGTCCAGGAATATAAATTAATTTGAGGTTACCAGTAAGTGTGAAAGGAAGGAAGGAGGGGGAAAATGAGAGTGAATGAAGGAACTTTAATGAGAGAAATTTAATAAGAATTGAGCCATGGTTTTGTGGGAAAGAAATGAGTCGATTTCTTGAGTCCGGTACAGTTCTCAATGATTGGTTTCTCCCTCCTGGAGAGAAGGGAGAGAGGCCAAAGATCAAGCTAACTACAAGGGACTGATTTAAGTAGGCATGAGTAAGTGATGAACTAGTAGTAGAATGGAATGTAATGGAGAAGGGATGGTGAGTGGGATGAAAAAATGCATGATGTAATTAGTGGGCACAGCGCTGCGAGCACAGTGTGAGACAACTATAGTGATATAAGTAAGAGTGACTTACCTGTGAGTGCAGTGTGAGATGACGAGGTCTTCACGCTGTTGCCCGCAAGTATTTAAGCTGATGAGACAATGGGTGTGACAAGACAAAGGAATGGTGGCCAGTGGCCAAGGAGGCATGTGCTAATGTGATGAGTGAAAGTAATCTAGTCTTAGTACCTGAATTAACCCTGGGCAACCCCCATCACACACTTGCCCAATCTATTAATTCGTGAAGTCCCAAAGAGCTGGAGGCTCAAAAGGGGCTAAGTGAGGGTAGGCCAAATGGAGGAGAGAGGAGAGGTGGAGGACTTGGGCAGAGTCATTTTCAATATATAGCTTGTATGAGTTGCTGTGCCAGTGGCTGAGGAGCTGGATCTCATAGTCTGAGTAGCCTGCTGTGGCTGCCACTGAGGCTGCCCCACACCAGAAGCTGTGACCAGCATAAGGCTCCAGGTTGAAACCTACCAGTCTCAAGACATCTTGCACTGCTTTGACAAAGTAGTTGTAAGATAACACTCCTCTATCAGGCTGCTCAAAGAGGAACATGCTGGCATTGCAGGGAAGTGCTGTGTACAACCTTTTAAGTGCTGCAATAGGGCAGGAGGGGTGGCCAGGCACTGCTGCAGCTGTGATCGTGATGCCCTTTCTAAAGGGGTCTGTTTTGGAGGCAGGAAAAGTGAGTTGAACATGTTTGGCACTGTCATAGTCAGGCAGGAACTGAATTGAGCTGTGTGAGAAATTGATACTTGCATTATACTTGTCTTTCTTACTAACAGTGATAGCATGCTTGGTCACCTAGATGCATGCTAGAAAGAGAGGTCTACGTGAGCTCTCATTCCAAGACACAAACAACCTATCAAAAGAAAGTAGGTAGATTGTAGGCTACCTATAAGGAATTGATGATAAATTCAAAGCACAATGTAAGTAAGGCAGGTTCTGGCAGGGTCCTAGAGAATCAAACTGTAGGCAATGTAGAGATAGCTTTTGTTGGCTAACTAAGCTAATAAACTTGATGAGCTAAGGGACTTTGTAACAAAACTATGGTAGGTTTGCAAGATGTGGGAGAATAGTGGTGAAAGAAGTAGATGTGCCAATGGAAACCTTCAAG
>JABAKA010024231.1:0-15690 GCA_018857285.1 Termitomyces sp. Mi166#008 | reverse complement strand
TGCTGGGTCAGCAACCTGTCTGAATTATATACAGAGCAGGATTGAAGCTAGAGGGCTGAAAGTAGGACCAAAAGGAAGGGCTGAAGAAGGAGAATAAAGGAAAATCATAGCGAGGCAGAGAGGTGAAAGGTGGAGAGAGATAGGTCCCCTGACACTGGCCAACCAATTTCTCACTGCAACCATAAACCTGGATGGAGCATGGGCAAGCCAGATGCACTGTCTCAACAAGCTGACCATGGCACAAGGACAGATGATAATGACAACATTGTCCTTCTCAAGCCAGAACTGTTTGCTATTTGTGCTCTTGAAGGTATGGCGGTCCAAGGGGATGAGGTGAACATCCTTAGGAATATATGATGAGGAAATTGTGAGGGCACACAGGAGGATGTTGTGGTTAAAGCAGCTATGGCCCTGCATGCCAATCAACATAACAGAGTAAAATCAGTATGCACAGATGAATGGGCCCTACAGGATGACCTGCTCACCTTCTGAGAGCACATTTATGTCCCTAACATTCCTGAACTCCAAAGGCAAATTGTAGAACAGCATCAAGGGCTGAAAGTAAAACCAAAAGGAATGGCTGAAGAAGGAGAATAAAGGAAAATTATAGCAAGGCAGAGAGGTGAAGGGTGGAGAGAGATACGTCCCCTAACACATCCTAGTTTCCTGGTTCTTCTCAATCTACTCTGTTTTCTGTTTTTACTCACCAACACTGCCCTAAGTCCTCCAATCAATTTTTCTCTTGTCAGACTTTGCATCATTGACACCCCAATCCCAACTTCTCAGTGTGTCCTGCGTTCTCAATGACTAAGACCACTTTGATGCTCCATAAGTCTATGTGTCAGTTTGCAGATCTCTCTGACTAGTGTGTTATTGCTCTAGGTGAGAGCCCCTGGATCAGCAGGACCTGACAGTCTCTGTCACTCACAATCATACTGGGGTGGCCACATAGCCTTACAATATCTTTTAGATATATCCATGAAAGCTTCAAGGCTTTTATTGTAGTGTGTACTGGCACTAAGTGGACCATACTGGTCATCCAACAAATTACTACCCACAGATAGTCATAGCCCTGTGATTTAGACAATGGACATATAAAGTCCATCCCTATAGAGTCCCAGATCTTGACTAGAATTGGAAGTGAGTGTAGCTTCCTGGTGACTTTATGTTCAAAGTTTTCAAATACTAACATTCCTCACACAACAAACAAGATTTGTTCACATCTAACAACATTTTTGTCCATCAGTATCCACTCCAAGCATAATCCAGGTGTGCTGATGTCCAAAGTGGCCCACCACATGGTGAGCTTGATCTAGCAGTACTGTAATCAATTCTATCTTGAGGAACACACAGTACTTTGTCACCAAAACTATTTGTGGTATATACTAGTCTCCTAGCATATCATCACTACTTGCAACTTCAACATAAACTGATGACAACCCTCTCTTCTCTGGTGGAAGATCTGAATCTCTGCTAGTTCAGCCAGTTGCTGAGCTTTGACCTCACATTCCTTGCTCTTTCTTGCAGGTGGTTACTGCATCAAAATTCTTGAGCCCTCATGGCTCAGATTTCAACTACATGCTCCTTGATCTCTTGGAACCTTCAATCCACATTGACATAGTCACCAATATCATGACTATTTTGCAATGTATCACTCTTGAAGTATCAAGATAAGTAATCAGCCACTTTATTCAGTTCACCCTTGACATAGATGATATCAAACTGATATCGTGACATAGAGTTGATCCATCAACATTGCCATGGCATCAAATATGCCTGAGTCTTGAAGAACTTCAGGGCCTTATAATTTGTGATGATCTGGATTAGATATCCCATGAGGTTATCCTCCCATTTGAGGAGGGCTTCCAATATTACAAGCATTTCAAGCTCATGGACTGTATAATTCTGCTTGGCAGCAGTGAACTCCTTAGACATGAATCTTGCTGGGCAGCAGGTCTGCCATGTTGGTCCTTGACCAAACAGACCAAACATTGCACCAACTCCTTCCTGTCTTGGATGCATCACAGATGAGTCAGATGAGCTTGTTGCAATGAGGATCAATGAGACATATCACTGATGTCTTTACACAGACCTGCTTGATCATTTCAAAGCAGCACTGGTGCAACAATCACCAGTGGAATGCCACTCCATTCTGGGTCATGGCCATTAGTGGGCCAGTATATGTCAATATGTCAGGGAGGAAATTACTAATGTAATTTACCAGATCCACAGACTGCTGTATGTCATTGTAGTTACATGGCATTTGGCACTCTCTAATCTGATCAAGTTTCCCTACATCTAAGTGAATACTCTTATAGTCAATGGCATGAATCAAGCAGTCAATGCTTTCTGCACATAATTTGTATTTTTTTCCATTTAAGGTACAGCTGCTGCTCTCATAGTTGTTCAAATACAACTTATAAATGTGCTTCATGCTCCTCAATGGAGTTGGAAAATAGAAAAATGTCTAAGTAGATGTGTGTTGTGAATTTTCCGATCACATTTTAAAAGATTGAGATCATCAGCCTCTAAACCTAGCAGGTGCATTGCAATTGCAAATCTGCATAATGTTGCTCACAAATGTCCCCATTAGGGACAAAAACAACATCTTCAGTATATCTGAAGTCTGAATGTGGACTTGTTTGTAAGTATCTGTAAGGTCAATTTTTGACCTGTACTTAGCTTTTGCAACATCTTTGCAAATAACCTCTTGGTCAGGTAATGGAGTGACATCTTTGATGGTATTATCATTGTGCTGCTGCGCATCTAGTGCCATTCTTAGGCTGCCATTCCTTTTTAGTATGCACAACAAGGGTGCAGCTTGTGCTGTGGGTCAGGCTTTCCACCACTGCAAATTGATATACTTAATAGTTTTCTCATGCAACTGGTCCTGCAAGGCTTGTGAACAGCAAGGTAAATGGTACCTGTACTGCTTGTTATCATCAATAAGATTGATTTCATGATTAACTTCATGCCACAGAGGTAGCTGTTGCTGTTTGCCTTTATCTGGGCCTTTTAGCTTCCCTGTTGCATCTGGCACCTTTTCATACTTGACTTTCAGAGCATACAGACACTCTTTTGATTTGTCTCATGCATTGAAGTGAGTAGAAGCATATCAGCTTCTCCATGACAACAATGCAGTCCCTTCCACACTTGTCTCTGCAGAAGGTGAAATTCATCACTCATAGCCCATTAATATACTCCATGAGTTCATAAACAAGTAAGCCACTTGCATGCTCACATTAAAGCTACCAGTTCATTCCATTCTGCAGGCATCTGTGGGTCATATGCCCACTGAAAGTCAGGCAGAGGAACAGGATGGTTGTCAGGGGACCTATCTCTCTCCACCTTTCACCTCTCTGCCCTGCTACAATTTTCCTTTATTCTCCTCCTTTAGCCCTTCCTTTTGGCCCTACTTTTAGCCCTCTAGCCTCAATCCTACTTTGTCAATAATTCAAACAAGTTTCTAACCTGGTGGATCTACAAGGGGTTCCCTTTTTAGAAACACCTTCCTCTTTGGCAACATCTAGCAACTTCTGGAGTTTGATCATTTTTGGAGATTTGCCCTTTTAGGTTTTTCTTGTGGCTCACTGTGGTTTTTGTGTATTGCACAGTTCCTTCCCATGCATCAGAAGCCTTTGAAGCATCACTTCTGGCATAGGGAATCCTCAGACTTGTTCTCTTTGGATTTCCCTCTGCCAGGTGAGTAGTGAGACCAGTAGTCATCTATATAATACTCAATACACTTTGGATTTCCCTTTGCCAGCTGTGCAACTGAGCCACAACCTCCAGAGGTTGCTCTTACAATGGTCCTAAAAAGACCATGGACTTTTAGCTGAAGCACTTTCTGTGCCCTTGTCTGGCACCCCCACTCTTGCATCTTCCTCATTACTCACGAGATCTTCTACCATCACATGTGAGGATGTGAGTTAGCATTTGCTCTGTCTCATGCAACAACAAAGCTTGTTACTTGGCAATTTTGTCTTCACCTTCCCAGCCATATCTGGCTGTTTCTCCCTCTCCAGTGTTTCATAAAACTCTTCCTCCATCATCATGATCACTAGCAACTCAACAGTTGCTCTTGGTTGACCCTTAAGTCAATTCATATCTTTGCACTTATCAGTCACTCTGTGATGATGCAGTCATCCATCCATATCTTCCAGGACAACATTTTCAGCCTTCATAGGCACTCTGCCTACAATGACCAAGTCCCAGTCAAAGTCTAGGACCACTTCAGTCCTCTGTAACAATTGTGTCCCAATTATCATGTTATATCTGTCATCTTGACATTGGTTCTGAATTGGACTATAGATCAACTACTCACCATGCCCAATTGGAGCATTATTGCCTTCTTGGTACTGCCAAAGTCCCATAATGTCCAAGCAGGGTGGCTCTTGACATCAATGTATGTCACTAAGCACTCCTTAGCTTCTCATCTCAATATGGGGCATTCCAATCTCATTGCTGCCTTCTTTAATATTGTCCATGACATGCATACATGACAGTCTCCCACTGTTTGTTCTGCCTTTCCAGAAGCCTCCATCATTGCTACCATGTGTTCTAAGTCACTATCACAACTATAGTAGTCATTGTTGTAGACATCAACAATGATGTATTCTTCACCATTGAATAGAATGCTCAACCAAAACCTCTGGTCCCTCAACTGAGTCATTGTCAACCTCTGCCCCTTCTTCATCACCTCCATCCCCTTCCTCAGGCTCACTGTCTGTATTCTCCACAGTGGTATGAGCTGCTTGGATGTACACCTTTTTTCTGCCATTCTTTGAGCAATTCTTTGACCAGTAGTCCATGCTTTCACATGTGAAGCATCCTTCCTTATCCATGGCCAGCTTTCCAACCAGTTTGACATATCACCACCTCAATCAGTGGGATGGCTGTTTTGTTATTGAAAAACTGGGAGCTGAACAATTCCAGCTGGCTGAAATGGGTGATATACTAGCTTGCTTCCAGTAATTCAATGATCAAGCCTACTGACCAGTTTATTCATCTTGCAAACAACAAATTGTAGATTATGATTGCTTGCTATTTCCAACTTCTTGGCCAAAAATGTGCCAACTTTAGCCATTCTTTGACCATTCATTGCCTGTCTCCTCAAGCTATGCTGCTTGTAATGACTTGTTGTGCAAGTGGACAGCTCATACTAAATGGCATGCACCAAGAATTCTTCCACTGTGTCAATCTCTGGCAAGAGATTATTCTCATAGAACAAGGATCTGTGCATTTTGGATGGAATGCCATTCACAAATGCCTGGCAGATCATATAAGGGTCTGGATAGACCACCATGTCCTGTGCATGACTATGTAACATATTGTAAAAGCCTTGTATGCCCATTGTTTCTTTGTAGATGGCTATGCAAAATGGGGCTCACAAAGCAATTTTACAGTCCAATTAGAATGTCCTTGAATCACCAGTCCTCAACCAATCACTTGATGTGTAAAACATTGCAGTGAAACCATACCTTGGCCTTGCCATCTAGGAACTCTGTAGGAACTCTGTAGGAAACCCCCTTCAGATCCGCCAGGCTGGGAACTTGTTTGAACTATTAACAGAGTAGGATTGAGGCTAAAGGGCTGAAAGTAGGGCCAAAAGGGAGGGCTAAAGAAGGAGAATAAAGGAAAATCATAGCAAAGCAGAGAGGTGAAAGGTGGAGAGAGATAGATCCCCTGACAGTGCCCCTCTTGCATAATGGTTTGATACTCCCCTATATCTACAGACATAACTGCAGCTTTGCTTGACTGTTTTGGCTGAGCAGCTTTGAATGGTAAACACTAAGTCCATAAACTGGCTGGTATTCTCAGGTCTGTTTTTAGGTAGAACTACCTTTAACATGAGCTGCAGCTGGCTCACTGGCATAGTGAAACATGGTTGGGCCAACTGGTCAGTCATCTTATTAGCAGTGGGTTGCATGATAATTCAGCATTTGTGCTACTGACACTCCTTTGGCATGCCAAACCTGTCATTACAGGCTGTTTTAAAATCATCTTCCCAGGCAACCATCCTCTTAGACAGAGGTGTATATTTCAAGACCCCAGGTTGCTGAGATGCTTGCATGGATGCATCTGCCTCACTTAAGTCTCCAGATGGATCATCAGGTGTCAAAACATCTAGATAGTGTTTCAAGATGGAGGTGGCTATATGCAAAGCAGCAAAGTTTGATTGAAAGAAGCAGAGAGTTGATTTTTGATAGCTGAGAGCTGAGATCCAATAGCTGAGAACAACCAAGGCTGGTTGATTCAAAAAAATGTAATGTAGTTACATTACTCAGAACTCAGTGCTTATGGGCACACAACAGAATCAAAACTAGTCTGTAGTTATTGACTATGTATGTGTTATAACCAAAAAGCTAAAAAATTATATAATATAATAATTATTTACAAGTGCCACTTTGCACATCAAGATATGATAAGATAAGATTGATATAGTAAAATAATAAAATAATAAGAGCACATGATACTCTGCACATGCTCATTACAATCCCACAGCAATTTAGTTTATTCTTTTTCTCTGTTCATAACTGACTAATAGCAAACATATTAAGATTAGAACTAATGCCACAGGGGGACTTGTATGCTTAAGTTCTAAAGCCCAGCTTAAATATACAAATGTTATATATGTATTATTAATATTCAAATAGTTCAATTAACTCATATTGTGTTATCCAGTGCAGCTGATTTCACATTCTATCATGTCTGAGCAGGTGAATTATCTGATACATATGTTGTTGGTGTGTTTTTAATAAAAATTATCAAATTTGATTTTTTCACACTTTGTCTAGATTCAGGTAAAACTTTCTTTGACCTATAAAGTACTGTTTTTACTTCATAATTTGAAAAGGTGTCTATCTTAACCATGTAAGTTTCCATAATTGACTACTTCTCTATGTTTTACTTAGTATTATTTTAGGCTGACTTTGGCAGAGTGCAAGATAGGGAATAACATAACAGATATTGGCAAAGATAAGGTAGATGAGTATGGTCATGCAACCTTTTGTGCATAGGTTTTTGAGCCTTGAACCAACCCTCTCACTTCTAATTGTAGAAAAGTGGACTTGCAGCTGGTGCTACATATGATGTTGCAAAAAAAAGCCAATATTATTGCAGTCAAGGTAGTGATTAATACTAGGTGAGATTTTATTGTCTTTTCAGCTTTTTTGCTATTTAGAGCCTCTAACTTCCTTGTTATGATAGCTATGGTTCAACTTCTACTATGTAAGTGAACTTTAAAAGTTTTCTATATCGCTGATTATTTAGGCCTGTAATCTAGGATTGCTGGATTAGACTATGTTTATAAAACAGCCCCATCCTCTGGTCATCCCTCTGTTATTTCCTTTTCACTTATATGGCAAGCATACAAACCCCTTGATGATGCTGTTAACAAAGTATGCCTTTTTTGCTCTCCTACAAATATCATATCCAGAGCAGAAGACTAATTATAACAATTTAGCTGGCAAATTATGAGATTCACTGGAAGGAGGACATATTCTTAGTTTTCTATGTGAGTGATTCCTCCAAACACAACAGCTTCTTAGTCTAGCTTTGCCAGATGCACCACCAGAAACACAGTGAGCATCTATTCTCCAGATCATTGGTCTGGGCAAGTGGGCAAAAAGAAGCAAGAGACAACTCCAAGAAATAACACATGAAGGTATGTGCTTCAGAATAATGGTCACACAAGCAATGGAGTGCCCAACAGTAAGCAATAAAAAGGAAAACCTGGTGGAAAAGACTAAAGTTCTGTGTCTAAACTAGGGTTCTTATTGACAGCAATTTCATGAGGACGACTTGAAATCTGAACCATATATGGCTTTACTAGCTTTGAAAGAGTCAAAACCTAGCCATTCCTGCTCAGTTTCTGAATCTACATATTCAACTATCCTATTCTTCTTCTATGTCTGTTATATCAGCATGTTCAAACAAAGTCTCCATTTTATGCAGGAAATGCAAGACTTCAATTGGCCTTAGTATGTTCTGCTTGTAGACAGGGGCATCTTTGTTTTGTCAACAGTTCCATGGTTAGAGTCTGACAGGTAACAAAGGTTTGTTAGGTGTTTATAGTAGAAGCTTCTTTTCTGCTAGTGTGTAGATTTAATAACAGTTCCAGATCAGACAAATATCTACTTGGTGCATTACTAGTAGTGCACATTCCTCTTTTTTGTTGTGAGGGGCATAGACTTTGCCTTGGGATTTTTATCCTTTAGCTATCTGTGTTTTGTCTCTAGCAGCACAAAACTAGTTGCAGAAATTCTATTTTTATACACATAACAGTTTATGATCCATGCAATACAAAACAAAACCCTAGTGATCCTGATTGCCTCCCAGCCTATGCAAGATAGTGAGATCTCACAAGGAAATACCAAGTCACAGAAAGGGTTCAAAAATCCAGGTGAAAGTCAGATTTGCTCCATGTCAAGCAAGAAGACTTGATAAATCATCAGAAGACAAGGACAAAGATTGTGTAAATAGGTGGTTAGCCTCTCCTTCTATCAAGAATGGTGTCTGAATTCTTTCAAAGCAAAGGAAAAATAATTAGGATCAGAGCTGAAGCAGTAAGTAGGCTTACACTAGGGTGTGGAATATAATATTGAAAGGCCACATACCTGTGCAGGTGCATGATTGTGGAGTGGAATGATGGAGGACTATAACACTGAACAACAGGTGGTGATCATTCTGGATGTCATGATCATCAAGGCCTGGACAGCACAGAATGCAGTGTAGATGTTTTTTACCATGCCAAACTCCCTTTCCCAGGCCAACTTTCACAACTGTAGGCACCTCTGCAGTTGTCACATCTGCCAGCATCCCTCCATCAACTACCACTGCTCCATCCTCATCCCAATCACTGTTGCCATCTCCACCCACTTTGTCAAGTACAACAACTGCATTGTTGTTTACTGCCTTGCTGTTTGTCCCTCTCTATCCAATTTCTCTAATGCTGACCCACAGATAGATCATCAAGCACCCTGTCATATCAAAATTTCTACATAACAAGACCTATAGACAATGAGTGAGATGGAATACATTAGTCTAGTTAGTTAGTTAGTTATACTGTATTTTGTACATGTTGTATGCATGTCATTGAATGCTATTGAACTCAAAATTTTGTATATTCAATGTTTAATCTGAATCTCAATGACTGGCTACAATATCAAATGTGTGGCATAGCATTAAAGATCTGTAAGACCCACCCAGCCTTTATAAAAATAAAAAAGAGAAACAAAAAGCTCACATTCAATAGCAGAATCAACAACAGGGATTGAACCCACAACCTTCACCTATAGCTATCTCATATCTGGTCAGAAGATGATAAGAAAGTAATGCTCTACCATTAAGCCACATTGGCCATTCTTGAGGCATATGTTAGTTTGTGTGGCATAGACTCAGGGGTTAACATTAGGGAGGAGAGGAGGTATTTGGATGGGGAGCTTCAGCATGGCATGTATGAACACAAGGATATACACTTTGATTTTGACTTTGGTTTCAAGCTATGTACATTGGTGGTGGGCTTTATACTTTCCAATAACTTGTATTCATAATCAGGATCAGGATTGAAATCCCAGTCATTGGTGTGGTATCAAATGGATCTGTGGGATTGATGCAAAGGCCTGAAAGATTTGAATGAATGAATAAGTGCTCTGTGGTCTTGTTTGCTTTATGAGATCAACAAGGATGAACAGTCACAGTAGCAAGTTATCTCCTGCAGGGTAGAAACTGCAGAGCCAGCTGGTGCAGCAGAATGAGAAGCCATTTTGAATAAGCAGAATGAAACTTAAGTGACAGAGACTCAAAAGAGGTTGCAAGCTCAAATGTGGTACTGAGCAAATGCAGACAAAAACTACAACAAAATCAACTGTTTTGAGCACATGACAGTGGATCATGTCTCAGTCTCATAAGCACAGACAGCATGGCATTCCCCATAGGCATGGGCTTTCAAAGAGATTGAGGCTTGGAATTTAAGGATTGATGCTCAAGCTCTAGTTCTTACCACCTTGCTAGGAGCAACCTAAACAACATGAAAATACATGAACAATTTTTCTGCAATGAGCTCATGCAGAGCTTGCAAGTGCCTTTCAATTTGTAGTTTCCACAGATACCACTTCAACATGGAGAATTGTGAGACATCACTCACAGTTGTGGATGGAAAGCAGATTTAAAACTCTTCTGGTGCAACAACATCCAGTTCTATTGGATGATCCACTACATGGATATTTCTGTTCACCAGTTCATTATCATCAAATGTCCTAGCAACTTTGTCAGGCTCCAGAGGTGCAGTCCTACATGTGGTGGGAGTATATCCACTCCTTGCCTGTGAGGCCACTAGGATATTGAGCTGTGCTCTCAATAATTCCCTTTCTGCTTCAATCTTTTGCCATTCATCTTTCTTTGTTCATTGAGGCTAGGTGATGGACCTGATCTTGTAAGGCAATTCCAATTTATGCTTCAGCTATGTCTAGCAGTGCATCAATCTTAATCCACTTACTGCTGTTCTTCAATGTCAAGGGCCAGTTGTAACCAGAACAAATCATTATCCATAGTCTGCTCTCCAGAATCTGTCTACCAGCTGTCATTGAATATCAACTCCCCTTGATAACTCATTGCAGCATTCTATGCCTTTAGGATGTCCATTACCTTGGTATTTTCAGTGTGGATCATTTCCACATTAGTGATTCCCTCCTCCCAGCTTGATATCAGTTCTGGTGCTATTCTCCTTGACCTTTCAATGAAATATTAAACAGCTGCCCCTTGCATTTGAACAGTCATCTGATATTTTTGACATAGGAAGGAAACCATATCAAGCAGCTTCTTCCAGGCAGAATCACACATATGATCATCAAGTATTTCTGCCTGATGTGCAAGAGTTGCAGTCTAAGCCATCTGTGAAACCTTCTCATTCAGTGTAGACCAAAGGCTTTCAATTATTTCCTCAGCTAGATGGCCAGTTCCAGGGATAAAGGATGGAACAAAGGAGAAAAAGCAATCTTCTTGGTGTCCATGGATATGGAGAAGGCCAATTGCATAGTCAACTACTAGACCATCTAGTAAAGCTTCCTCAGCTTCTGCCGATCACTCTAAGAATTGAATACACCAGTAACAAGCAATATCATATACCAGCAAGAGTTGTTTGATTTGATCCATATTCATTGTTTTCACAGCATGTGTGACAGAAAAGTCTGTAAACTTGGCCTTCACCACAGGTTAAGTTGGTGACACTGTTAGAAGCAAAGCAGCCATGGCAGGGACATGCAGTTGCAACAATACCAGTAATATCACATGATTTATTGATCATGAGGGCTCATTTGATTGCTTTGAATAGGTTTTCACATGGAACTTGCTGGTAAAATAAAGATGTGAGCAATCAACCAAGACAGATAAAATGGAAGGATGGAGTCTGATCAGCAGAGATGACTGCCAGCAGAATCAAATTTCATCTATTTTGTTCTGATGAATGAAGCTGACAAACAGAAGTGAAAGCTGTTAGAATTTCACCCTTTTTTTTAATACATCCATTCATCATAAATTCATTCACTCACCATGGGTTTATCCTTGGCATGTCTGAGATAGTCTTCAAGTTCATTCCTTTTTGCCATCACTTCATCTCTCACAGAAAGCCATACATTGTGTGCTGGGTTCCGATGGCAAACATGATCTGCTTTGAAATTCCCATCCATTATTGATGAATGATTGAATTTTCACTGTGATGGATCATTTTCACAGTTTGATGGAAGATTCACTCCTGGATGAGGACAGGCTGGACAGAATATGGCCAGTTCACTATGTTCAGGAGCCATAGTTTCTTTTGTTTCATCATGACCAAAACCTGCCCACTTTAATTTTTTAACCACTGCCATGAATAAGAAAGTTGTCAAAGTTCATGATAAAGATTATTCACCTCATCAGCAAAAGCAATAGGAGAAGTGATTCTGGCAATCTTCTGCCAATACTGATAGCCGGATGCTTTGCACTTTAGATTTGTGAGGCAGAAGTCATCAAGAATGGCCATTGTAAAATATGTTTGTGTCTGTTTGAATGTACTGAGAATCAGTTGCAAGTGCATGATATTCTCCACCCATTGAGTGATTTGCTGTCTGGATTGGCTACTAGTTTGTAGGCACCAGAGTGATCTCATTTCCATAGGCAACTGTGGTTGGAAAAGAAATTTGTTGTGTAACATATGAACTTTGAATATTCTTTATCATCCAAATCAACTAAATGGTCTTCTTATGTTGTTTAGCCATTGTTTACTTTTCTTAGGTGTTTTCTTCAGCTTTAGCCTTGGCACTTTGTAGTATTATGTCATAGGTTAGTGTTTGGTTATCATTGCAAAGCTCTTCAGACTCTTCAAATTATCTAAACATTGTTCTGGCTCCTCATCACTATCATCATTGTCTGCTTCCCCTGTCATCAAGATTCTGGTGCTAGTGAATTGATAAATGGTCAGCTGTTGTTTTGGAAAATAGGGGATTATGGCAGGAAGCAGTGAGTTTTAAGATGCATTTAGACAAATAAATGGAGGGAGTGGCTCTATTTGGTGCATGAAACTGTATATCCTGTCTATCCAATCTTCATAGATTTATTTCATTGTCACTGTTGTTTGAATCTGGACTGTCAGGCTGACATGAATGGTGGAACAAGCCATCTGGACCATGGAAAACTCCTTTGACATGAACCAATTCAAAGTGGAACATCAAGATACCCACTATCCATTGATTGATGGTTAGCTGACAGCTGCATATTAGGGTTTAATATCATATCCTTGATGTAGCATGCATCAACTTCTGCAACAAGGTTGCTGACACCAATAACATAAATTTTGGTCACCTGTAATGCTCTGAATAATCCATATAGCTTTAGCTTTGGTTGGCTGTAGCAGGATTCTCTGTCATTTAGCATTATAGATCAAAATCAGTTGTATCATTGGCTTTTGCAGTTTTTACTAGTGACTTGGCATAAGAAATAGCCAATAGTGATATATGAGGTATCAACAGTGAGAACAATGGGATCAGGAGATGTGTAATCCAGTGATACTACAGGTTCTGCTTCTTTAGCACTTGTACCAGGTCTTTCTGGGCAGCTATCTACAGTTCCCCAAATTCAATAGGAATATCCTTGCATGTTAGTTTTGGATGTGGTGGGCTCTATGTATAAAATTTTTGATGAAAATGTGTAGAATGCCAAGAGTGCCCAAAAACACATGGACTTTGCTAATATGATTACAGAGCAGCTCTAGACTATGAATAATACATAGCTTTCCATTTTTCTTTAGGACACAAAACTATCACAAGCAATATGATGAATTTGAGGATTTGTAGACGGCTGCATTAATTTTCAAGAGCTGAAGAGATTGGTTGGCTGTGTTCTTGTCAAGGTATGTGCAGTATTGTCAGGAAGATAATGAGTGAGAAGTAGTTGGGATTGAAATAGTATTTTTCTTCCACTTCCTAGACAAGTGCCTGGTTTTACTTAGTAACCAAATCTACTAAAATTTTTAGCTTGTCAGCATGGAGAAAACCTGTGACATGTTTCTTAAGGAGTTGATTTTTCTTCTCCTCTGTAAAATGTCCTGTCAGGATAAATGAAGGGGGGTTGGGGTTCAGTGTCAGCATGTTGGCTAGAGGGTCTCCTTTTATATTTCTTTCCATACAAAAGTCTTCTGGTACTATGCCAGCCACAGCTTTTATTTTCAAGGTGATCAGCTTATACTTTTTCTTCATCTGTACTGTCTTGCATTTAGGCATGTTAGCTTTGAAGCTGTCAGCTATTGGTGCTGTGCTAATGCTGTCAGGAGTGAGTAGAGTGCATATGTATGTAGTACCATCTACATTGACATAGAAAGAAGGTGCTGGGAACTGGCACCAAGGAACATGTTCAAGAACTAGAAAATCTATAATTAGACAGATGTCCTTATTTTTGGTATTTTCTTGTAAGTGATTTTGGAAAGACAACTAATACTGGCAAAAGGGAATAAGGGAATGCCAAGCAGTCCAGATAACAGATAAAAGAATGCTGAGCATACCAAACTAAGCCAAGCTAAAATGGACATGTCCCTATAAGGAACTAGTCATCTTACATCACCCCCCCATCCAAGGTTTGTCACCTCAACAAACAGTGTTAACGTCAACTCCTAAAAGGCCAAGAGCATTGGGCTGTGTTATAGCCATGCGATGCCATGTTGCCTCCAGAGTAATGTCCAAAAGCGTAGAATATAATAGGGGTCCCTGACCATGATGTCCATCAGAGAGCCAGTGGCCGGTGAAGGCATGGCAATCATGGGCAGTCCAGTCACCATTTGACTTTCTGCCAGAAGAAGCATCAGCAAAGTCTAAGTAGCAGAGGTAGCAGCAGGTTGTAATGGGGTAGGGGTGGGAGGAGGTTGATTCTGCTGGGTAGAAAGTTTAGGGGTGAATGATATAGAACTCAAATTGGAGGGAGATGGGGCTGGGGCAACAACTCCCAGTGCAGCATTTCCAGTCTTCTGCTTCCATGGTGTGCATACTTGACACTTTGTGATGCACTTTCCAATCACTATAAGGGCTTCACCGATCTGCTGGTCAGTGCCTCTCATAGTGACAAACCAGTGTCCTTCATTTCCAGCTGGACCAACTGCAAAGGCAGCCAACCAAGAGCCAGATAGATCATGGGCTTGTTTAAGGCCCCACCTCTGATGCCCAATCACATGCAATACAAGAGAGTTGGGAATCTCAAGTACGCATTCATAGCACTGGGCTTGACCATTTGTAGAGGGTAAATCCTGAGCAAGGAGGATGGCCAGGGGTGGGTTAGACATAGGTCATACTACATGTCAAGGAATTTGAGAGGTGAGTATGGTACATGTTTTCAACAAAGGGGGAGGGGCCTTAGATGCTGAGGCCATGTAAAGGTGACATCTGGGGGCTGTGGCTCAGTCACACAGCTGGCAGAGGAAAATCCAAAGTATATTGAGTGTTGTACAAATGATTACCGGTCTAACTACTCACCTGGCAGAGGGAAATCCAAAGAGAACAAGTCTGAGGATTCCCTATGCCAGGAGCGACACTTCAGAGGCTTCTGATGCATGAGAAGGAACTGTACAATACACAAAAGCCACAGCCAGCCACAGGGAAGGCCTAAAGGGGCAAATCTCCAGAAATGATCAAACTCTGGAAATTGCCAGACATTGTGGGTCTGCTGGGTCGGCAACTTGTCTGAATTATATACAGAGCAGGATCAAAGCTAGAGGGCTGAAAGTAGGACCAAAAGAAAGGGCTAAAGAAGGAGAATAAAGGAAAATCATAGTGAGGCAGAAAGGTGAAAGGTGGAGAGAGATAGGTCCTCTGACAGGCCAGAGCGCTACTATGCTTGGGAGCAGTTCAGGTGGCAACAGCAGCAATCTGTAAGCCCTCTTCAATAGCTGCAAGGTGTGCCAGTATACTGGTAATCATCAGTTCCATCTGAGAGACTCATGCCCAATACTTTGCAGTTCCAACCAGGGTCACCGAGAGTCCACTGCCCAGAACAGGCAGGGTGCCTGGCACTTGCTAGAGGTGTGTGGCAGAGGAGCAGCCATGGAGGTATCCATCAGGGTGGTAGGGGGAGACCAAGAGTTGTGCTCAAATGAATAGGCCTGGGAAACACTGCTATTGTTAAGCCTGAGGATGTTCCATCCTGCAGGCTTCCTTATATACTACATCTCTG
>JABAKA010024230.1:0-15765 GCA_018857285.1 Termitomyces sp. Mi166#008 | reverse complement strand
GGGACTCATGGGTGAGAGGATGGAGAGGAGGGGACTCTGGTCAAGCCTTTGACCAGAGGAGGGTTTTGTACATTGGAGAGGGTGCTTATAGGTTCAGTCATCAAATTGTCAACAGGGAAACATGTATCATCAGATTCTATAGACAGACAAGCAAACTGATTAACACCAGGCAATGGAGGCATACAATTCATCCATTGCCTGACTAAAAATCCTCTTCCTGTTTGGTGGATGGAGCTGCAGGGCTCACTTTAGAAGATGGATTCACTGGGTGAAGCATCAGGAGAGGGGTCTCTAAAAAAGCTATAGCAGAAGCTCCTCTTGCTCAGAGGGAGAGAAGTAGCACACATCCAGTCCTTGAAGACAGTAGCATGCAAAGTGGTCAGGTTTTCTGCAGTGATGGCATAAAAGAGGTGTTGATGCATGTTGGCAAGAGGCATCTATTTCTATGGGGATTCTTGGAGGTAGAGGCTGTGCTAGCACTAGATGTGGTGGAGCAGTAAAGGGAGCATGTGCAGTGTAGAGGGGATGAGCAACTGGCAACTGAGAAGGGCAATGGACTGGATGAGAAGTGTTATGCTTTAGCTCCATAAGCTGCCACTGGTCACAAGCAACCTTGTATCAAGTAGTGATGCTATTGTTTGGGCATCCTTCTGCTAAATTGTCAATGTGCTCCATAAGAGTGAGATGTAGGCCATCACAAAAGGTAAGGCAGAGCTGAAGACTGTCTAGATAACTGGCCTGCTCAGCTAGAGCATGGAAGAAGTCAATATAATTATCTAGAGATTGCTTTCCTTGGCCATATTGATTGAGATTATGGAGGGAGAGTGCTACAGTCTTAGCTGAGTCCAGGAAGAAGAATTCTGCTCAGAAATCTATTTCAAAAGCTTTTCAATTGAAAAAGCTATTCACTTCTCCAGGTCATCAGAAAACCCAGAGCACATACATTGAGGCATGGCCCAGCTTCATGTATAAAAGGACCCAGGCAATCTTCAAGGCATCAAAAGTGAAAGCTTCACTGCTCAGTTGGATGTATGTGATGCAAGACTGAAGAAAGCATTCACCTACTGCCCAGTTGCCATAATAAGTGTCAGGGAGTGCTGGGCAAGGTATTTTTGTGTGTGGGGCTGCAAATATGTCAAAGCAAGATGCAGAATTCATTTCTGGTGGTGTAGGAGGTGCAGGGATAGTGGCTGGAGTAGGAGGGAGATGCTCCAAGAGCATCTGAAGAGAGTGTGAGATGGTGTCTGTAGTTTGGCATAATCTGGCAAGTTCAGTTGTGTGCAGAGTAAGAAAGGCTTGGGTAGTCTGCACCTGAGTCTTTAGAGCAAGCAGGCAGTTCCAGGCATTGTTCTGGAAGCTGGAAGTGTCCAAAGAAGTGGCTAGAGTAGCTGGTTGGGTCATGGAGACTGTATAGGGGCTAGAAGTAGTCTGGTGAGGAAGAGACCAATAGAGGGCAAGAAAGGGGGTTCAAACAGGCTAAAGGGGGGCTCTCAGACTGAAGTTGGAGACTTGTTCTGCTGCAAGGGTGACCTCTAGGGGCTGTGGCTCAGTCACATGGCTGGCAGAGGGAGATCCAAAGTGTATTAGAGAGGTGTAATGTACAAGCATAAGCTGACTACACACCTGGCAGAGGAAGATTCAAAGAGAACAAGTCTAAGAAGTCACTCTGCCAGGCATCCATGAAAATGAACATAAATCACATGATATAAGTCAGGTGATACTGATGTAACCAATTCCAAACAGAATTGCTGACATAATGAAGAGGAGAGTAATGGGAACTTGTAACCAAGTAGAGATGTAGGTGGAGAGGGATAGGTCCCCTGACAGTTGTACTCAAAATAGACAATGTAGTGACTGTCCTGAACTGTATAGTTGCATGGCTTCTGACTGTCCCCAATTGTAGAGTCAGTGGTTTCTTTGATATATTCATGTAAATGTTGTGAACATGACAAAACTGCAGAGTAATTCCTATAGTTGTGCTCTCTGAGTCCTATAGAGTCTATGCTCTATGGCTGTCAACCTCTACATAGGATGCTAAGCACTCTTTTCTGTGCTTTCTCAGCTTGGGTCTGACAAGCTTGCCTGAGGCTCAATGCAAATTCACTTTATGCACCTTCATTTTAGATGCATCCTTTGGTCTATGCTTACTACTGGCAGAGTAATCTGTCAGTGCCATAAGCACTCCAATTCACAATCTCTTGCATAGTATTTGTTATCATATACCTCCACCTCTATGTATTCCTCACTATTTATAGTAATACTATTGACCTTGTCAATAGTGTTTACTTCTACATCTGAATGAACTCTCTCATGTTCATTATCTGCATTATCATTCGTTTCATCATGTTCTGACAAACATAGTGCCTCTGTGTGTGCTGCATAGACATATGCATGTGGTTAACTCCCTGACTGCCCCCTCTTAGGACAGTTGCTTGAAAAATGTCCCTTCTGGCTACATGAAAAGCAGGCCAGATCATCTTTTTTGTCCTGGTTAGGTTTGACAATGTGCTCTCTGCTTGGCCTCATGGTTATTAGTATAGCATTTGTCACCCTCACACCATTGCTCTGATCAATCCAGCAATTAGTGGGGTTTAGCCCTGTAGAAACAGTGGTGTCAAGGTATGGTCCTACACTCAAGGAATATCTTGCAAATGGTCCACACATCTGGATAAATGGTCATGTTTGGTGCATAGTCAATCAGAGTATTGAAAAACCCTTAAATGCTGAGTTTATCAGTGTACACCAGAGAATAGAATGGCTCATGGGCATCCTGCATAGTTGATGGGCTGATAAAGCAATTATACAGTTCAAGTATTATATCCCTGAATGTCCAAGGCTGTCTGGATCAGTTGTAGTGCAGCACATGCTGTTTAATTTTTTGCTGGTCCTTCTAGAAATTCTGAGAGGACTAGTACCCATTCATGGTCCATGTAATCTCTGCTATACAGGCATGCTGCTAAGTGGTAGCACACATCTATAGTCCAATCCTCAAGGTCACTAAACTTAATGCCTCCTTTGTAAGGCTGGATGTGTTTTATGCTTGATCCCATCTGGTAATCCCAAGGTGATGCCAATGGAATCATTTATAATACTCATTAACTGACAATGCATATTGTTGGTGTAGGCCTTTGTTGCTTCATTCATACTTGAAGTTTTGTTTTGCCCTTCAGCAGGTGCATAGCCTCTATCCTGAATGTCCAGTAGCACACCCTGTCATTCCCCTCCTAGGTTACCTCTTTACCTGGGTTAGTTCTGTATCATGCATGTGTTGATATGCTATATGATCCTAAAAAAATGTCAGCCAATGGTACCACTTGTGGCACTGCACATAGACTGGCTTCCTGATTAACCCATACCATTTTTTCCAGTAGCACAGTGGCATTACCAGGGTATAACTTCAGCCCCATGGGGGCTGTAGTCAGTCTCACTTATAGACATTGCTGGTGTCCAGTGACCAGCAAAGTGTTGCTGGCACTGGGCAGCAGCCATTCAGGCTGCAAATTGATCATTTGTCTCCTCTTTCTGAGCAAAGATATTACTTATGGCCTCCTCAATGTGAGGAGACATGTGATATCCCATCAGGATATTGAATATAAGTCTGCATCATTTAGTGTCAATGCAGCTGTGCCCTGTCATGCCTTGTGGTCTATGTAGTGGTGCAACTCAAGATCCAAAATCTACTTGTCAGTCCCTATATCAGGGATCATTTCTCCTCTATTGGCAAGTAAACATAAGTGCTTAATCACATACAACCCCATGCATGCATAAGTTGTAGACTTTGTTACTGTATGATACTTTCTCCAAACTAATGAAGTTTGGACCTCCAGCATAGTGTGGCTACAATGTTTCTCATCATTGTCCAAAGTCTTTTGTGTCAATACTAGTTGACTGTCCACATTTCTCTGTACCCTTTCCCATGGGCACAGACTGGGCTCACACCAGCATTGACATTGACTCTGTGGGCAGATCCCATGAAACACCAAGGCCTTTGGGTTCTCCAGCTCTGAAAAGTGACAGCTGATTGTAACAATGGTTGTTAATGTTGACTTGATGCATGTGAAGGAATTTGTATTCCAAGTGAAGATGACTGCATTGGCATCTATAAGGTGTCAACTGATACCATATGAGCCCTATCTATGGCTGCCATGACTCTGTGGTATCAGCCATTCCAGCTGTTTGCACTCACTCCTGTGGAGCTTTGTACAGCAAACTACCTGGCATATGCTGGTCTTCAGCTACCCTAACTCCCTCAGACTATTTTGGGTTTGTGTGAGAGGCATTGACAACTGGACATCTTTAGTCATCCCTTGAGGAGGGTCATTCTGCTGGGTGATATGGTTGCCCTGTGCCAGCAGAACTCCATCACTACTCATTCCAATCTAGTATTGGGGTCCTGGTCACGGTTTGATTCAACATCCACAATGTCAAAGAATGTTGATCTTCTGATGGTTCACAAGCCTAGACTGTTGTTCTAGGCAGATACAAATTTGTAAGATAGAGTTGAATCACAATGTAGGATTCAAAAAAATGTAACCATAGTTATCAGGAACTTACTTCACAGTTGAGATGGAATGGGAAGATCTATGGGATGCAGCACAGATTATGAACTTATGTGAACAGGTCAATGCCAGCTGTGAAAAAGGACTGCAAGCCATTATTGATGCATCGTACAAATTGCACCTGATCCAACAGCGCCAACTCACACATCCTCATATGAAACTACTTTTGTTTTGTGATTATCTCAGTGTCCTGACACCTGCACATCATACAGCTCTTGCCAAGTCAATGGCATCCAATCATGAGCTTAGAATTGAAAGGTTACAACATACAGAGAGATACCAACCACAGATTGTAAAGAGAGAATGGCAGCTATGTAATTTGTGTATGAGGGATGTTGAAGATGAAGTACATGCATTGTTGCTCTGCAACATGTCGTCTGAACTCATTACAGCTTGCAATGTGTTCAAAAGCTCCCTGGAAAAGGTAGACCCCACATTATGATGCTTATGGGGGCATATACCTCCATATGATTTCTTAGGGAGACTAGTGTCCTCAACAACAGGTGCAAAAGCTTTTGCTAAACTAATCTTTGAAACTTTTACAATCTTTGACACTGCCGTTCCATATGCTCCCCCTTATCCGATGAAGACTATGGCAAAATACTCCCATCCGAACTATAATCCTGTTTGGTAGAGATTTAAACCCGAAATAGTACATTGAGACTACTTATGGATCACCCCACAACGCCACCGAAGCCAAAGCTCTACCCAGTTCGTACTATGATGATTTGTCACCTGTGAACTTGAGCTTGAATCGGATTGCGAAGAACCGAACCATCTGTAAACTGAAGACCTCAGTTCGTGTTCAAATCATTCGGGAGAGCCTCCAGCTCAATCCCAATGTTCGCTGCCCTCATATCAATGTCGAATCAACCTATACTCTTGAGGCAGGTGCTACTGTTACAGTTTTCGACCCAGAACCTATGCTCTTGACAGTACGTTGGATCACCATTACACAGTCACTTTGCTGGCGCTGACTAGCTTGATAACTTGATTCCATAAAGGGTGAAAACAATCCGAGTTTGGGTGCTTATGGATACCGTATTGAAGGATTTCTTGTTTTCCCGGCGTACACTTTGATCGGTAACCATGATCGACTGCACCAAAGAACGATTCTATCACGAAAACCTTCGGGCTGTTGCGTTCCGGTCGGGCTCGGACCTATCGCAAGGTTTGCCGGTCAGTGACTCCAGTGATGCTAGATGATGAGGATTTCTGATTGAACCTCGGGCAAACAGATCAACACCATTGCAACCGTGAAAAAGGCGTTTACACTCAGCAACAGAACCAGCGTCTTTTCTCCGGGCCAACTAGTATCCATACAAAGTGTTCCTAGAACTCCAATGGTCTGAGTTGTTTTTAAATAATGTGCCAATCATTGGCTGACATGATATATACTTGACTAGGGGCAAAGATACAGATCAAGAGATCCGATTGGAAAAGCTGTATACGATGTAAGGCAAGCTGAGACTTCGGAGATAACTTTGCGCGTCAAGAATAGAAAGAACGGACGCGTCTCACATCTAGACCTGGAAAGGGCATCCTAGAAAACTGCTCAAGTGGTAGAAGTCCTTCCAAACTCTGATCATCGTGTAACTTGCAATATGTGCCTATACTAGCTGGAAAAGAGAGATGACATAAATGAACCACAGAGACTCCACGTCACAGAAACACATAGATTCGTTTCCTATTGAGGTATTTCTGAGGGAACGTATACCAGTGACTGACTTCTTAAGTACAAGACTGATTCTTACTCAAGCATCACACATCTACCACACCTAGCCCCATGCATTAGCAAAGATGACACTACCATTCGCCGGAGTCGCCACCGAATGGTTAGGGCCAGACTCCCATGTCACCATTCCATTGTGCTTGCGAATAAACTTGTATTCGAAGATGGTGCTGGCAGGGACATCAAGAGTGACTAGGAAAAAAATAATGCTCAGTCCTATTTGATGAAGAAATGCGAAAATACTTGCTGCTCCATTTCGGATATGTATTTGCAGACAGAAGGAGAGCGTTATCGGGAGACCAGTTCATCAAGTGGTCAAGAGAACCTGTCAAATATATATTTTCTGCAACGAGAGGTGAGCCATGCACACTGAGACAGAATGAACAAGACTTACCGCCAAGGACTGTCTCCGCAACAACACTGAATGTTGCTGAGACTATAGGGCCTGGGTTAGGAACACACACGTTCGGGACCTTCAACCCTCTCGCGCCCCAACTCGGCAATATCCTACCTCCTCGCGCCGCAAATGCCGTCAAGGCCGATGCATAACTCCACGTTAGGTGCTTCGCGCTAAGGGGAACCCCAGTGTCTCTGTTATACTGTTCCGACAGGCTACCGTCCGCCGGGGTGTACTCGGCATTCACGGCAAGGAAGTCATCAGCGTGTTGACCGATGGCGTTCACCAACGTCGTGTAAGTCTTCGAGCTGGACGCGTAAATGCCTGGTTTGACGGAAGGTAGGAATTGTTGGAAGAATGCGAGAGAGATGTTGGTGACATTCACAGACTTTTGGGCCTTCCAGACGATGAGAGCGTCATAGAGCTGTTCTGCGACGGCCGCAGTCGTAAGATACCATGGCTAACGGGTTCCCGGCGCGTCAGCGACATTACATTAACAACTAGACGAGATTAAGGCTAACATTACCACCGTAGTAAACATCTTCAGGGTATCGACCAGTTGCGACAGCATCGTGAGCAGCCATTCCATTGTTGATGGTATAGATGGCACGGAAGGAGTCGACATAGACTTTCAAACTCGCGAGGGCCTTGTCAGAGCACGGTTGGAAAGTTGCGGCGTCGCAACCAGCGGCAGCGTCAAAGGTATGTATGGAAGCGAGAGCAGAGTTTGCATCAATGCCAGATCGACCTCCCTTGGTATTCGACGTTATATGCAAACCGACAGGGTTCCAGAACGTCTTGACAGCCCGATCAGGAATGGAAAAATACAAACGGGGTATCGCTTACTTGCAAAAAACAGAGGATACTGTCAGCTTGTAGAGCCCAATTACTAACGGCACTAGCCTGGCCAATCTCTTTAGCGAAGGTGACGCCCTGTCGGAGAGCTCTGTGCTGAACAGCGGATGTAAAGAATGAGGCCGATGACACTTCTTCCCAGAGGTCAAATCTAATCTACAGCGATAAGCGACATCGACAAGCTCGCGGAAACGAAGTACAAACCCGGAAGAGTTCCATCGATTGGAAACATAGTCGAGGTCAAGTTTAACAACGGGCCATATCTTTTGCATTACATATGTTATGTTCGGCTGCTCGAGCAGCCAATTCGCGTAGGTAATGAGGGCGATTGAACGCAAAGCAGGACCATCTGGGAGATAGAGTTATTGAACTATAGACACAGATGATAGAAAACGTCTTACCTTTCTGAGGCCGTCCCCACCCGTCTGTGAAAGCCTCAAGGTCGATGAAAAACTTCGGTTCACCAAGGCCACCAGTGGTGAGGTTGCCACTAGGATTCGATATTTGCTGAAGGATCGTTTGAGACCAGATGTAATCGTCGATACGCCCTCGTAGGGCGGGATCCTCGCCCAGAGTATATCTGTAAGATCACGAATCTCATGAGGTCGTTGAAAGCCCACCAAAGGGTACTACACACTGATCAATGAGGCACTTAAAAACTAAAGAAGAATCACGGGTCCAGGTATAGAGATAGTCAGGATCTTGAGTGCTGGGGCTCGCAATGACAACACCAGCCTTTGAAGGCATACCAACATCAGCTGGCACGTTGTTTCGCGGGAGTATGTACTCACTTTGGCACCAGACGACCTAGAGCCTTGCACACCAATATTGGCAAGCACTCCTGCCTTTGCAATTGGCCCTTCCTTCGCAATATACCAGTCCACCACACTCTCTTGCTGTCCAAACACACTCCCGCAGAACACAAGAACGGGCAACAGGACAAGACGCATTTGACTTCTTGCACGGCAGATACCCCGAGGGATACCAATTACCTGAGATGCCAAGTCTTTATAGTCTTCATAGTCTTCGAATTTTGGTAATAGCCGAGCGTAGTGTACCAATGCCATGAGCATACATCCAAAGGCGATCAGATGAGCAATGCAGGCGTATAGTGTCCGTCGTTTTTGCAGATGGTATCGCATACTCTGGTGCCACTTGAAAGGTAGCGAGAAGGCATTGTGGAGAAGAGGCGCAATTGAAGGGTCGGAACTCGGAAACAAGATTACGTCCTATGACCCATCATGCATCAAATTTCAAATTCAAATTCAAATTGACTCCCATGCACGTGACGTCTGTTAAGCCGTGCACGTGAGTTTCGAAGACGTACTTACTATGTAGTCTGGCCACTTTGTCCTGACAAAGGGCGCGTAAAGGGTTAATGAGGAGACCAGAAGCAGGGAAAAAATGCATGGTTGGCCCCAAGGGAGAAGAGGAACATCATAATCTACTGCAACTCGAACACAGAGCTTAGCTTTCTCAAGATCTCAAAACATACTTCAAGGGCATCCAGCCTCCTACCGTTATGGCCCAAAAACGTGTCGTATGTATTTCATATGTTGGATTCTTGACATGGAGCAAAAGCAGATTGTTCGAGATCAGAAGGCTACATAAGTATTCTGACGAGACAACCAACCATCATCCATCAAGTTCTTGTAATCGAAACTGGCAGATGGCAAAAAACAAATCGTACCATGAAGCAGCTTTAACATTGGGAGGAAAATGTCCGAAATTCGGAGAGCAATTGTGGCATTCAATTCAAGTGGCGCTGACATATCAAGGTCAGAGGAGGTTAGGCTATCAAAATGAATCCCGCGTGTCGTATCGTAGTTCACCAGGAGGGATTAGAGAACACCAAAGAGTATTACTATCTACAAAACGATTGAGCGAGTTTCAATGGAATAATGTTCCTGAGGCACTTCCTACAACTGCCATCCTAGTAGTGATTCAAGCCACCGGTCATATCGTAAGAAAAGTCTGATGAGGTTGGTCAGGTAACGGCGATGGCAGACCGTCCTGTGCCATTTCTGTTGAGTAACGGTGCCTTCCAAAAGAGATAGAAGAGGATTTCTTGATTCCAAGGGATCGATGTATTCGTGACCTTCTGAGTGTTTAAAACCTGCCATTGATACTGAACGAAGATGATATCGGATTCAAAATTGCACGCTGTAGAGGGTCGATTCGAGAGGGTGAGGGAATATTCAAGGTTTTCTGTCCCGTTCTGAACAAAAAATGCGGACAAACAGCTCTTGGCACTTGGTACAAAATGGAATCCTCGTTATCTAGGAATGCTCAGATGACTGCTGTTGCGCTAACGTCTGCCAATCAAGATGTATTCGAGAAGAGAACTAGTGTGATGTAATGATAAGAGTCCTGAGTTCAAGAATGGCAAGAATGGGTGTTGACAGCGGCGGCTTCTCTGCTTCAAAACCAGGTGTGGCTTTAGTCCAGACCATCCTTCCGTCCCATGAAATGCTCAATGCATTGGATTCCTGGATCGTGGAAAGAAATAACCCTTCAACCGTGCATCGATATTGATTCACTTAGAAAAGAGATGTCGGACTCGAAGCGCCGCGGTCATGATATACGGTCCCGCATATGTAACCTTGGTCCAGAAATGACTGCTCGATATAATTCTCTAGCTGTGACTGTGCATGACGGTCCAGGTAGTATCAGTAGGTACAGGGGCAGAAAAGGCCGGTGCGGAGAGGGTAGTCAATTCTTTCTCGTGATCAGATACTCCAACCATGAAAAACGAGTGGGAAGAAAGGCTTCAGGAGGTGACGAGGTCGTAATTGACCGCACTGCCACCGCCTGTTATGATGATGTAACACGTGCCGGCGAATCATTGACCTAACTTTAAGCCCCCAGCCCCGCATCGCCCAGTCCAGGATAGATTTCTTCTTCGGCTTGCAGGATTACGGACTCAGACAACCGCCATCTCGCCCACATTATGCCACGAGCTTGGTTCTGGGCTCATTTCGCTTTGTTTCTTGCCTACCAGACCTAC
This sequence comes from Termitomyces sp. Mi166#008, assembly GCA_018857285.1. NCBI lineage: Eukaryota > Fungi > Basidiomycota > Agaricomycetes > Agaricales > Lyophyllaceae > Termitomyces > Termitomyces sp. Mi166#008. The sequence goes on along the minus strand of JABAKA010024230.1, from coordinate 5,215 downwards.
TCTTATCCTGTAGAATTCATCTCAAGCACCGACATCTCTTTCAGAACAAAATCTGAGAGGAGTTGGCTCTGGGGCTGGGCTTGGGGTGCTGAAAGCACTGTATCTGTGGTAGATCATGATCCTGTTGTGTCTTTTCCATCCAGACCAGGTAGCGTGCCTTATTTAAAAGCATTCGGACTACCTGTAATCGTTAATTCTCAAGCTGCTTTTGGCGCGGAAATTCATGATGCGATATTGGGATACGTGATTCCTGAATCGTCCTTTACGACTCAATGTGCTCCGACCGACAATTTTATGTTTCCACAACCGAACACGGGCTGCCCAAACCTCTGTCTCAGCGGCCCAAATCAGCCAACGGAGCCATGGATTGCGTTGGTGCAACGAGGGGACTGCGAGTTTGTGAAGAAGGTTCGAGAGGCTCAGCGATTAGGGGCAAAGGCCGTCGTCGTTGGAGGCGACGATCCTGCAGTCTCGGGTAATGCGGACGCTCTTGTCAACATGTACAGTCCAGGTGCGGCCGGAGCTTCTTGATACCAGAAATCCTCACATAACCTTATCCTTTTCCAGAGGACTCTTCCGATGTGAAGATCGCGGCAACCTACATCAAGTACTCGGATTACATGCTCCTGTCCTCCCTTATCGACTCCTCAAATACGTCACATTCAGGGCTCCGTACTCTTTCTCTGCTGATAACAGCTGAATACTCAGCCTGGGAGTGGTATTCGTAAGTTTATTATACTTCAAAAGAGTCTTCCATTTAAGAATCTAAAATGATCAGGCCTATTATCACTTTTGTTATTATTCTGCTTCTGCCCTCGGCCCTGACCTTTATAACTTTATTGATTCACCGAATACGAGCCGTCCGTGCCGCACAACGTGATCGAGCTCCGGAGGACGTGGTACGAAACCTTCCTTCGCACATTTGGACTGGGAACGCTTGGGAAAAGTTCGAAGGAGAACGATCTGCTACCCTTTCCTCGAGACAACCGGCGGATGTTGAACATGAAGGCACCAATCTTCCTTCAACCAATATCATCCGGATGAAAGACACAAAAGCATTAGAGCCCGAGGGCAATACAAATAATCCGTCGACCTCCCATCTGTCGAAGAAATCCCAGGATCGACCTTGGTTCAAGATGCAGGTTGAATGTGCTATCTGTCTATGCGAGTTCGAAAAGGGTGATAAGATACGGGTGCTACCGTGTCATCACATCTTCCATCTTGATGAAATCGACCAATGGCTGATACAGCGGAAGAAACTGGTGAGTCATGCAGATTCATCTTCGCGTGGATGACTAGCTCATGCATCCGTAAAGTGCCCTGTTTGTAAGTCGGATGTCACACAACCTTCCTCATCCCCTGCCGCGCCAGCTATAGCTCAGATACCTGATGCCCAGACTGTTATAGCATCTCCAACTGAACGTACGCCTCTTCTTAACCATGATTCTGGTAACCTTTGAAGGTTTTTCCGATTAATACATCACATCGCATTACGACTCACGTTCGATCGCGACTCGTATGATAACGAATGTAATTTTACTGTCAATCCTTGTATTAGCTCCTCGTCCTCCTTACTCCGAGATGCGATCCGGACTGCCCTCCGATTGCTCTGACATGCCTCTATCCCTACGAACCTATTCGAAGTCGAGTGCTTGTTTGCGAATCATCAAACGCTGTTCGTCTATAATTCGATATCTTTCTCGGGCATCGATGAGACCCTATGTATGAGACTCTAGAAATGCCCATAGTTCATGACTGCTCCAAGCTCCTCCCATGAGGTCTGCCCTGTGGCTGATCTTCATTTTCACTAGGCTCCTTGTACTTACCCGTTATAGCAGTTGAAAAATGACGTAGAAAACGTGGCAAAATGACAAGCTGATGCTCATGTGATAGAGTTTTTCTTCCACGGTCCATGGGCCATCAGATGCGTATCGGGCGCGCGCCTCATGCAGGACGCGTGTCGTTTTGAAGCTAGGCGCCACCACTATCGAGGGATCGAGGCAACGCAAGAACGGTGCTTGTTGGAAGGAAATCTTACATTAGGTGGGTTTATATATGTAAATTATCTTGATGAGGCACTGAACAAAAATAACAATAAGACCGTGGCTCCAAATAAGATCAGGGACAATTGACATACACCCATATGGAATCAACGCTCATGTTTTCATGGTGAGAAGACAGAAGACTCAGCAATTCTATGACAATAAGCAAGAGCTTCGGAATGTGGGTTGGGGGCAATTTTTATGGCTAAGAGTGGGAAAGATGTCATCAGGCGCAAACACGCGTGCAGAAACCATACAGACTTCTTATTGTCTTTGCTATTGTGCGTCTTCATCATGCCTCATCGAAATGTAAAAACGATGATTCGGGGCCAGACTGATATCGCCGAACACCCTAAAGACTACCCCACCTCGTGGCACTAAACTTTGTTTTGGTACGGACGTTCGAGGTTGTTCATATACGTTTGTCGACGCTGGCCCTCACGTTTTGTCTGGTAGTCCCATTGTCTGCTGAACTAGGCCAGACATCACAAAGTGGCCAATACCGATAAAGTGTACTTATGTGGCCATCTAGATCTTTATTTGGGTGACTTATAGATCTGCATCCCTCAGGTGCTTTTGTGGTACTTATTGTATGCTACCCTCCCCTCCATTCCCTCTTACGTCTCGCCTCGATCCACGTTTTTTGTTCTCGCTCTTTACTACCTCGCTATGCAACCGTTGCGTAGAAAATCAAGGCCTCCCGCAAGAAAACGTCACAGTATGCGTCTCGCTATATGATTTATTGTCAGGCCCGTGGCTTATCGATGTGTATTTGATCAGCTAAACCCTGTAGGTTTTTCCAACACGACAGTTGTCCCTTGTCAGCGGAGGAGTGTGACTTTGCGCATGTGTTGTCGAATGATGTCCCGCTCCATAGTTCAAGTCCATGCCGGTATTTCGCTGCGGGTAGTTGTGGTAACGGTCCACATTGTCGGTTTAGGCATGTTGTGCAAACCTCGGGGGGTTGGTCGTCTCATTCTCCGATTAGAGGGGTTTATGATAATCTGGAATTTCATAACTAGGATTCGATGGCCCTCAGAATGGCATGTCTAGTGTGCCAGGGGTCGGTATGAACCAGGGAGATTCACGTTCGCGGATTTGACTGATTGCTATACTTTCCTGCTCATCGTTGCTCCTTAGCTATAGATAATCCTGCTGCTGAAAGGTTCGCGCCTTGGACGATGTCATTTTCGCCGTCGATGGGGGTATGGGGTAGACCTGTGTACACTGGACCCATGGCATCACCAGCATTTCCTCCAGGCCTTCCACCATCGCCACATGTCTATTATCCTGATTTATACTCGCTCGACAACAGTAGAACGGTTTCCAACTCGAATTCGACATCTGGCTCCTTCTCCGACGACACGACTTTCGTCACTGAGGATCCAAACTACAGCGAACACTACCACCAATATCAGTCGCGTATCCGCATCATAGATTCACCGCCCCTTGTCCACGTGCCGCCGTTTTACCACTCCCCACCGGGTCTCCACGGTCCCCTGTCAGTCGACACGTCATGTATTGCGTCGCCGACCATGTACCACGCGTACGGATACATGCAGCCTGTCTCGCCTGGTAACTCGAAACCCAAGACGCGTCCGCGGTCAAACATTCGTCATAAGGTCATTAACTATAAAAGTACGCTTCATTCCCTTGTCTTGAATCATGTGGTATCGATGACATTCCATGCTACTAGCGAAGCCCTGCAGGTTCTACGAAGTTGATGGGACTTGCCCGAATGGGTCGAGTTGCACTTTGTTAGTTTAGCGCCATTGCTGCAATGATTGGTATTTTATTTTCAATTCCTTTTCAGCATCCATACCGGCACGTCTCCTCGCGAGTCACCTGCTGCAAGCCCGCAGCTCCTTCCCGTTCCACCTCCCGCCACTTTGCCGTCAAAACCATTGACGGTAGCAGAGGAAAACAAGAAAAGAAACTTTTTCCCGATTTCGTGGCGGGTGATAGGGGGCGGCGTTTTGATGGGCTCAGAATCTAGTGAGTATAGAACGCTGAAACATCCCGTTGGAACGAAGGATTCACGCTTAGCTTTCAGAAGCATCCATTACAGAAGCGGGTAGCCCCGTTATCGAGTTTGTAAACATGCACGAGACGCCGTTGAAACGTGAAGATCCCCAATCAAGTGGGTGCTCAGGCTGCTCGTGAATCTTGCGTTAAAATGATATTTATTTGTTTGTCATTTTTCAGAAAAAATTATTAATATATCCCTGCCGAAGCCGATCAAGCGCACTCGCTCGTCATCGATCCCGCCGACCCCAACAATACATCATGTGGATACGGGCACAGTATGTTCTCTAGTACTCATGTTTCAGTTACTGTGAACTGAACCCCTAGGAACAGTTATTTTCTGCTGAATCCCCTGGAAACCTTTGAGAGTACTTGGCTTCCTTGTTCACCATCGCGTGAACTCTTCCTTCTTTCGACTTCGGATTCAAACTGTATCATTCGTCTCTGCACAACCCTTGTAGAAACGGATTATCTTGTACCATTTGTAGCAGTTACCTCTATCGCAGCACTACTTACGTGCTCACGAACGGCACTGGATGTGATCTGATTACCTTTCTGGTATAGACTCCAGCCAGTTGCCTCGAGGTTTAACAAGTTTGCGATGTTGAGTCAGGTGAAAAGCGCGATAGTTGAGTACTTGAATGTGGGAGTGTTGTCGCCGATATGTATGGGCGGAGTAATGACTTGCACGACAACTGAATGTAGTCTCGCCTCATGATAAAAAAGGTATTGTGTTGTAATGTGAGCTGGAAAATGAGTCAATCAAGTTTAAAGAGTCAAAACCACTAGACTCAGAGCAGTCTTGAGGGCAAGAGAGAGCGCGCTAGCTATGAGTGGAATTCAGACAACCTCAACAGATATCAATTATGAGGATAAACATTTTCGACTGAATTAGACTTTCCGACAAGATAAATCTGAATACTATGCTCGGTAATAGTAGATCAACCTGCTTTCCTTTCCATCTATATTAATCCATTGCTTGAGTCATACATGCCATACATAGCTCTTACTAAGGTCCGACCGTAATCTATGTGTATAAGGCCGATTTAAACATTGCATGCAAAGACGTTTATACCAGAGCCAAACTCGACGCCGAACTGGGCCGGATTCCCGAGATCCAACTGACGGACACCTGCAGTTGAAAATTT
>JABAKA010024229.1:0-15803 GCA_018857285.1 Termitomyces sp. Mi166#008 | reverse complement strand
TCAACTCGTCCTTTTTCTTTAGCTCCGCCGCGAAATAAGCCTTTGCACCCCCAGCACCCTTCATAGCAACCGCGTTTCTTACGCGACTCTTGCTGGTTGAATACCTCCTTCCTTTTGCTTGTCATGACACAAACACTGATGATGCTCTGGATATTCCGGGTTCTGTTCCCCATGAGGCGCCTGCACCACTCCCTTGTCAATTATGGTGCTGTGAACCAGATGGGCTACAATGCTGACATGGTTGTAAGTATTTGTTTAGTCATCGCTCTACTCTGTTCCAGACAAATGTTCCTGTAGATGTTTTTCGTCTTCAATTCTCAGAATCGTACTATCCGCCACATCAATGAGCTACTTCTGAGCACTGGCTATCATAGGCTACAGCTCTATCTTCTCGCCTAATCCGACACACGAAATCGCGATTCTTGTTATACACTAAAAGTGATCCTGTGCCTGGTATTACTGTCTTCGTCCTGAGGTCGTATGGTAGCTGTACTTTAATGACGATATTTCCCAGTGGTGAGGTTTTTGGGGACATGCGCAGCGCGAAAATGAGCTTGGGGTGTCGTGTGTTCAAGGCCAAAGAATCGGTTCCGATAGACCTCCAGGGGCCTAATAACCCTCATTCTCCACGTAATACGGCTGGACGGTGACAATGTTACTGGTAGAGGACGGCTGATACGTCTTCTTATGAGTAGTCCACTCTTTCTCTGAAAAGAATAATCGGTAATGAAAGTTCAAAGGAACGTTCGACGTACCTTGGCACTCGACAGAACAGTAACGGGCTACATGGCACTTGGCACAGTTCTTCAAAGGTTTATCAGTCGCTTCATAGGAATTGCATTGTTTCTCGTCCCTTGGTGCCTCCTGTCCATTTCTGGACGGCAGCAGTAACTTGAGGTCCAAACATTAGAAAAGACTGACGTGGGGTAAGACCATCTGCTTCTGGAATATCCAAGTCGGCTCCATGTTCCAGAAGAAGTTCGATTGCGGCAGGATAATTTTTCTGGTAAGCTCCTAGAAGTGGAACCTCTCCATAACGATTTTGGTGGTTGACATCAGCGCCTGACTTCAAGAACTCACGAAGAAGGTCGACACGAAGAGCCTGGCCGATAACCACATGGTGAAGAGCGGTCCAAACAGCGATGTCAGGTATATCGACGGGAAGACCTCGGGAGACAAGAAATCTGAGACTGGCGAGATGATTAATCCTTGGATTGCCCTCAACGCGCAGAGAGCCAGAGATAATAAGCGTTGCGTATCCATACTCGTATGACGTTTCAGTACAACTGAGATCTAGTCTTTTTCCTTGAGAGACACTGATATAGCTCGAGTTGTATTATATTGAGAAGACAGATGAGCATACCTCTTGAATGAGATCTAGTCTCCCGAAAAAGCACGCAAATCCGAACGAGGAAAGCCTTTGAGAAAATCCCTCATAGTCTGTGTGACAGTGAGACAGCCATCAGTAACACCAGCCTGGGAGTTGGAGAAAAACGCTTGAATGTCCAAATCTTCGAAAGACATTTTTTTACAAGTCGAGGAGGCGTATATGATATAAGAAAAAAGACCACGGGACTTGCACGGGACTCAGTCACGCGAGTTCAACACAGACAAATATGAACGGCGCGAAATTGTTGAGAGCCACTAAAAGCGAATAAAATGACAGAGAGGCTATCGTGATACGAATCTCAGAAAGGGTACTCAGCCAGTACTTCGGAAAGTTTTATAAGCAACTCATCCTTTCTTTTCAGCTCCGTCGCGAAGTACGCCTTCGCGCCACCCGCACCCTTCGTAGCAATAACACTTGATATACGATCATAGGCAGCAATTCCGTCTTCTCGCCTGATCCGACACACAAAGTCGCGCTTCTTGTTGTATGCAAAGAGTGGTCCTGCGCCCGGTTCTGGCTTGTTCGTCACAAGGTTATACGGCAGCTGCACCTTGGATGACCATATTCTTTGCTTCGGTAAGGTTCTTGGGTACATGCGCAGCGCGATAGTGGGTCTGAGGTGTCGTGTGTTGGACGCCGAAGAATTGATTCCGCAGAAACTCGGCAGGCATGGTATTCTCCCCCTGGACGTAACAAGGCTTGATAGTGACAATGTTCCCAGCAGAGAATGGTTGACAAGTCTTCTTGTGGGTACTCCACTCTTTCCCTGAAAAGAAGAGTCGGTAACAAATGTCCAAAGGAACATTCGACTTACTTTGGCACTCGACAGAACAGTAACGAGCTACATGACATTTGGAACAGTTCTTCAGAGACTTATTAGTGGCCCCACAGGAATCGCATCGTTTCTCGTCCCTTGGCGCCTCTTGTCCGCTCCTCTTGCGAATCCACTTTTGGACGACCCCAGTAACTTGGGGCCCGAAGGACAGACACTTCGAATGAGCAAGACCGTCCGCTTCCTTGATGTCCAAGTCGGCTCCATATTGCCAGAAGAAGCTCGATAGCTGGTACATAGTTTTTCATATATGCGCCGAAGGGCGGAACCTCTCCATAACGGTTTTGATGATCAACGTTTGCGCCAGATTTCAAAAGCTCACGAATGAGATCGACTTTGAGAGCATGACCAATGACGGAGTGATGAAGAGCAGTAAGACCGGCGATGTCGGGAATATCCACTGGCAGACCCTGAGAGACAAGAAACCTGAGAGTACCGACATGATCAGTGTTGCCATTGGGATGCACACGCTGAGCGCGAGAGATGATGAGAGTGGCGTATCCGAATTCGTATGCCGTTCAGGTACCATCGAGCTTCAGAGGTGTACTTCTGTTTAGAAGCTGAAATCGTTCTAGTCATGTATCACGGAGAATACGAGAGGTGCACCTATTCAACTCCGTTCAGGCTACCGACAAAACAAACAAGTCCAAAGGGCAAAAGCCTCCTCGCATCAAAGCTAGCGCTTTCTATAAAAGCTAGCTTGATTTAGCTCGATTGAGTATGCCGATGCAACTCACGATCGACATATAAATTACGGAGTCTTTGGCCCCCTTGGGCCATCCCGATAAAACCTGGTTGCTTAAGAATATTTTTCATCTCCTTCGTAACGATGAGGCCACCATCAGTGAACCCAGGATTTGTGGAAAAATCTGAGAAGCGAATGGTGTCAATCATTCTTGAAATTGGGAGTTACGGAGGAAAGCTTTCCAATAAGGATTTGATCGGACCCTCGAGATCAACAAGGCCAAATACTGGACATCTCCTTTTCCTCGGGATGGACCGCTAATTGTATTTTCCTAAGCGCACTGGGCCTTTGTTCTCAATTCGCTCCTTGTTCTGATGCTTTGTGGTGCAAGTAATTGTCTCTTCGCGGTCTTGTCTACTGTCCTCAGCTTCCGTTGCCGTCCTTGTTATTCCTCCTTTTACAACGTTGTAGTTGTCAAGACGAAACATAAATGGTCCAAACGGGAATGAAAGAACTTCAATATAAAAGCCACCTTTGGGTCTTTGCATAGGATCACCTTGCAACCCCTACGGACTCATACCCTGGTGGTGATACGCTCTCCTACATACACATATCTTACCTTACTCTAAACGAGAAGGTAAGTCTATCAATAGATTGGTTATTCAACGATCCTGACAGCTTTTTTTAGATGCCTCTTCATCTTAATATATCTATGACCCCGGCTGGCTTTCCGAAGGTCAACGAACCTTTTCTGAAGCATCGACACCAACCATTTAGGTTCTCCCCGTTCAGCGCAGAATTTGAAATTAATTATCAAACTCTGCCGTACTACAACTCACCCTCGTCTTCGACTCGGTGGACGTCGAACTCTTCTTCAGATTCCGAAGGATCCGTCTCTTCCACTCTGTCCGATGCTGATTCTGGATTCTCCATCTCTCTTTCTCTTCAAGATCCTATTGGAACCCCACGAAGACCTGGTCCCAGCTACCCCAGAGGCCTGAATCGTCTTCCGGCGCCTCTTAGTGACGCGCGTGGCGAACAGCAGCAGCTCAGAGCTAATGCTACGGATGCACCCCCAGCTGACTCGAACCGAAACGGGCACCAACGACCGAAATATGAACCCGTGCAAGCCAGTCGTGCTTCCCTTCGCGTGGAGGATACGTATCACGGACGAGTTCACACAGCCGATCTTGTCGAGGAATCAAACGAGTACCTTCCTCCTCGTTTTGCTACGCCCCACACCGCGATTGCCCCCTCCCCTCTTGAGGAACTGATGCCGTTACCGCGCTTATACGCTCACAATGTCCGTTTTAGAGCCTGCGCTGATGATGCGGTGCGGCGTATCCACGCGAATGGTCTAGGAAATAAATCTACGGCCCCCACTGCTACACAAAGCCATCCTTCCTCGAGGTGTTATCCATTCCCCATCGGCGATCGTAATCCCTTTCAGCCCTCGCGTCAAACTCTACTTACCCAAGGAAATCCGGTCAGACAACCAGCCCCCATGCGGTGTGAGCCGCCGGCTGCTCCTCGATCAATGGTCAATCCCCATATCATCAAGGGCTTGGAGCGCCTCCTCGAGGATGACGATGAAGAGATCATCGTTTATCTCAATTCCCATCCTGCCGCGAAAGAGATTGCCGCTGCCGTGGCCGAAGAAGACAGGATGATACAGGAGCAGGAGGTACGTCCACGCAAGCATCGTCCGGCCGTGCTGAACCAGCGAGCGCATGATCGTTTTCTTGCGGAGCGCAGGCTAATTTCTCCGCATCAGACTTATCGTCATCTTGATGAAGAACACGGACATCAGCGCAAGCCTGAACCAGGGCTATTCGACGATTTACCTGTTTGCGAGATGTCTGTCGCCATGGGATTGCATGACCCACCCCGCCGTCCCAATTGAGTTCCACTAAATAGCAATTGCTGCTTTGCTCCTTGTGATCTTTGTTTCTTTACGCCTTCTCGACTCTCACGAAATGTTCACCTTCCTCCTCACGACTTCATGTCCATTTCATTGTACGCCTTTTGATGTTTATGTTTCCGAGCTTCGTGTATACTAAAGCCCGTCTACGAACCTTCACACTCATGTATCTTACGACCCCACATACTTGATGATAATGTCATTGGTAATCGACTTTGGTTGAAAAAGATCCAATTCTCTAATTACACGAGTATATTAATGGGTAACTCCGGATTATATGCTATTTTTTCTCCAAGAAACTGTACCGCCTAGGCTCTAGGGTATGGCCCCGTCATGTCTAAACGCGTTCTCTTATTCCACTCTTCCACCTCCACGCGCCTCAAAGGTTCCTCGCGCCCGCAATGCCCAAGCCCAACGACTGCAGAACCTCCAGCCCCTTCCTCCTCTTCTCCTCCACAGCACCCCCCATCGCCGCATCCCACCAGCGTTCCGCCTCAGGAACATCCCTCCACCCTCCCTTGAAAAGCTCCTGCAGCTTCCTCTTGCTCCCTCCCGCGGACCTCGACATCACCGCCTTCGCCTGCGCCCAGTGCGGCGGCGGGTTGGAACGTGAATACGGTACAGCCGGGGAACCGTCTGCGTGTGGGGATGCGGGAACGCTGAAGCCGTTTACAGCGAGAACGACGGCGGGTGGGACTGTGATACGCCCGATTTTGAAACAGCATTGGGAGACGGAGATGGTGTTGAGGATGGCGCCGTCTGGTTCGGGCTGGGAGGAGAGTGAAGCTGCAACGGCTTTGAGAGCATCAGAGGTGCGTAGAGAAGGGTCAGTGATGTCGGCCGGGGTGGGAGTGGTGGAAACCTGGTTGTCAGTGCGTAGGGAGGCGTTGAAGAGCGTTCCGTTGGTGTCGATGTTGGAGGAAGACATGGGCTGCTCGACGGCTTTTGGGGTCTTCTTCCCCTTCTTTGACGGCTTCGTGACGAACTTGGCAACGACGTAGATCTGATGAAAAGTTTTTTTAGAGCCCAGAATCATAGCCGAGGAGACGCACCCATTTCTGATCCCAGCTTCCGACACTCAATCTCACTTCGTAAGACGACAACATGGGGATTTCACGGATGAAATTATAGTGTGTTCCTGTCAAGAAAGTAAGCTCGGTAAAAGAACTTTCAAAAAGATGAAACCAGTACCTGCGAGTGCCATCCACCCTCCTGCAGCGAAAAACCGGGGAAACATGGCTAAGGCAGCCTTGAAGCGTGCAGAATCCAATGTCTAACAATCGGAAAATTAAGAACTAGCCACTCTATGCGTATGAGAGACTCACCTTTGCATAGCTGGAATTACTCAGATGACCATTAAAATCACTGTCATCGATACCTTTGGGATTATTCAACGATGGTTTCGGCTGTCAGGTGACGACACTCACTAGCCCAGGTGTTATATCGAACCAGATAGTTCAAAGGATCGTTACCAATAGACGATATAGAATCCAGCCATTTATCTTCTGCCCGGATTTTGGCGATCTTGGACTTGAATACATTTCGTAGTCGCACGAGACTGTGCTGGAACCGGATATAGAAGACTGGTCTAAAGACGCGGACTTCGCGGGGTGTTGGTCACTTTTGCAAAAATTCGAGAAAAGATATTACAGCTTACAGTGCCACACCAGAGGCCACGACCGGATATTCACCATGAAGAGCAAGAAAACAATATACTTCGTCACAGTTGGTGCGAACTGGAAAACTGCGTCAAGTTTGGCCGACAAGAGGGGACGCAGCGTGTCCATAGCATTCAACAGCCTTTCCAGCGACATTTGCGTTGAGACCAAAGCCATTTTGTCGTCTCTTCGCCGCGGGAGAAGAGTAAATATGTGTTTACGTATTTGATTTTTTGGGGCGGCTGTCTTGGCATTTATTCCGGCAACCGGCTTTTTCACACTTTGCCGGGTCCACCAAAAAAGGAAATCTCTGTTTCCTCCAACTCCTCGTCCTCAATGAAACCCCAAGTAAACTAGCCACAGACCGCCGGCAATTTCAGGCTCTCGGAACGTTCAATTTCTAGCTATGCATGTGGATGGACCCCCAAAAACTTTCTTGAATATACAATGCCCTTTCATAGAACTAGACCTTGACGATGATTGATGGTCATTCGGCTTATTTCCCCTTCTGATCACCCTATCTCATGATGCACTTGTAAACAGTCTGCCTTCGACGCCCCCTCTTTATAAGGATTTCTTCGAAAATAGAGATCTCCTGTGTCCCTTCGAATCGTTCCTCTATGACTGCTGAGGACACTTCTCTTTGTACAATCTTCGAGAGGCACAAGGAAAAATCGAGAAGAGATGCGACGCTATTCCGAGTTCACGAAAATGACATCGTTCGGCCTACAATAGCGACTTGAAGACAATACGCCGGCCTGATGTTAAAAACCATCTCATGATACGTTTGCTGTACGACGTTGTGGTGACCTTACCCTTCGAGAAAAGCTTAACGAACGTTCATATTTGAGCTCTTTCATCAACGATGTCTGATTAGTCTGAGGAGAAGGCCTCTAGAAAGGCTTCATCTATCTCATGATACATTCTGGCACTGTTCCTGAGTATTGGAGAGCGGTTAATGAAGGAGAGGGGGAAGGGAAAAAAATTGGGCATTTATTTGATGCATAGTCTCGCAAATTGGATTATGTTCCGGTCTCCTCTCAATATAAAAGTGAGTCACTCAGGGGTCTTCGTCGGTTTGAACGAATTTGAGGCATCTTTAATTCTCTTATATATATCCTAAATTAATGAAAACTTTTCAAGCATATATGACCCTCCTTCTACAATACAACGCTTACCTTTGCTCGTACATGGATATCTTCGCTCGAATACGTGATGACCGCAAATGTATCCAGATTCCAACAGATTCCAACGCCTGGTCTCGGCTAATGCCAGTGAGTGGCCGTGATACGTTATCCTCCGGTCTTCTGACTCATCAATTTGCCGTTACAAAACAGAGCTAATAAAACATCTTGAGCCAATCTTGGTTCTAGATACATAGTTGTCTTCACGTTCCGGAAACTCAATCTCTTATTTTCAGGCAGTTTTAGATTGAAGCCTATGGAAATACCAGACGTGATCGATAGCACAGAAACGTCATGTTTCAATGCTCTTTTTGCCCCTCGCTCCGACTTGCCACGGCTTCGCAGGTATGTTTGACGCTTTTGCTACATCATGCTGGATCTGTTATGGAAAGACATGACATCGCTCAGGACTCTTGTAGTATTAGGCCTACTTACCTGTGGACGCTGTGGTCGATATCCAATGGCTTCGGGTCAATTGAAAGCCCAGGCTTTGTGATGTAGCTCACGAGACACAAAACTGTCCAGACATTCACCCGAGATCTGCAGGATTCGGACTGATATCTCAACCATTGCACTGAAAAGATTTAGAGAGGATTGCGATCAACCAAATTAAATTATGCGTCAGTTGGTCGCGACACTGTTTCCTCTCTACAGCGCTGTCTTCGAAGTAAACCACTCATTCCGAGGCTACAGTCAGTTGAGTTTGCATCCCGAGTTCTCAGACGTGTCCCTTCTCCTGTGTGTGACCCTCGTAGATATCGGGTTGGACCTGAGTTAGGTGAATATTTTTGAAATAACACAAGCCGATCTCCCAGTCTTCACGGATATCTCACGCTTTTGTTTCAAGATTGAATTCCTTGTCATTTATCTTGCCATCAGCATTGACACTATTTCAGCCGAAAAGCTCGAGAAGATGTTGATGCAGTTGTCCTGTCTCCAGTGTCCGGATTGCGTTTGGGATACGTCGATCAACGGTCGCGAAACATCTTGGCACTCTTTCATCCTTCTCTTGTCCACCGGCCGCGTAGTTCCCGATACCTCAACAACAAACTACATTCACAACAAAGGTAGGTCGGTTTCAGAGCTTTCGGTGTGGAAGCGCTGCTCGACTCCTGATAGAGTAGTTCAGGACGGTTGACGTCTTGGCCCCGATCCTTCCCTGTTCTAATCCACAAGTCGACCTCCCTCATTTCTTATTGTCTACCTGTATGCCCCAATCCCCTACCACATCGAAAATCTCTGTGTCCATACATGGTCAGATTCAAACAAAGTTTTACAGGATAACCAATATAGATTCGTGGAATTGAAGATTGACAGTTGAAATACCACAGAAGACAACACTTCCAAGTTTTTCTAAAACCATCTCACAACATGCGTGCGGCACAACCTTGACCTGCCTGAACCTTTCGGATGACCCGAAGACCTCGTAGCTGGACCACCTAGACCCCTCTCTTTCAACTCAGCGCTCCCGAAGACCTGGATCTCGATTGTTTCGGAAGTCAAATATATCATGATGCATAAGCGGCGACCACTTGGCCACCATGCAGTAGAGTGATCACGACTTTGTATGGGGTTATCGAAGGCGATGTACTTGCCGTGCTTCGTTGTCTTTTTCCATTGTTCTCTCACCTTCAACGGTGAAGGACGGTGGAATGAGGAACAGGAATGAAAGTGGGGAAAGCTGCTGAAATATTCGAGACGCAGCCTTGATCAATAAAATTCTATCCAGCGGATTGACAGTTGTGAATTCTTACTGCAACACTTCTCAGGCGTTTCAAGACTTATTCAATTCCATTTCTATAATTGCTCATCGTCCATTATCACGATACTTCTTACAACTCGCTATTCCAACATTTTATATAGGATGGATCTTTACATGGTAAATTTTTAATCGAAACAAAATTATCAGTATCCGACGGTGGTCCGGTGAGATATGGAAGCAACTATGACATCGAGAGATAAGAAGATAGTGCATACACGACTCGAGTCCAAGAATCATGCAACATATTTCAGTTAATCTTCCCCATCAAGCGCCGTCCTTCTTCCACCTTCGCCTCGTTATTTGACAACTTCCCCGATATCACTTTCATCTCGCCTCTAAGCTTATTTAAGAAGCTTGCGCGCGACGCCTTGTTCGACCCATTCGCCGGTGACATAGAGTTCGTCTGAGCCCCGTTAGAAGCGATGCCCTTTGGCGTATATCCCTCCGAGACTGGCCGCTGACTCTTCTGGCGATTCTCGGCAGGCTTGTCGAAGACAACGCTCATCGTTCTCAACCGCGGTGTTTCCGTGCCGTCGTTCGATGATACGTGATTGTTCGACCCTTGTACCGCCTGCCTGACCTCTTGAGTCGTTTCTTTCTCGGATGCGGGCTTCGTGGCCAAGATGTGACCCTTTCCAGGACTGAGATTGAGCTGGCGATCCGACTTGTCATCCAGAGCCTTCTGATACTGCTCTTTCAGCAGAATTCCTAATTTGGCGTCGGAGCCGGCAAGAGGGTGAGTGGATGCTTGAGTGTTGACATCTGGCTGTTGGTATAGATGCGCTCAGGTTATCAAGACCGAAGGCAGAATGAAAGACATTTCTCACCTGGGACTCCTCGACGTCTGCTTTTGTATCGACAACCTTATGAACCTCCTCTGACTTTGGGGACAGCGATGAGGGGCCAATGACAACGTCATTCGGACGTGAAACTTTCGCAGCGTGCCGATTGCTGCCAGAGGCTATTGGGCCAAGAAATGACGGATATGAGCTTCCAACCGGGATATCGAGCAAAGCACCGTGCTGCCTTGTGGTATCATCTTCAGAGTTTAATTGACGCAGTCCCACCGCCCGATCATTTCCAGAGTCTGAATAATCTGCGGCAACTTTATCCACGTGTGCATTCGCCGACTCACCCGTATGATCGTGCTTCGGCTCTTCGGTTTCAGAACCGTGATGAGTCGTATCCGCAGTCTCGGAGCTAGATAGCAACACCCCATTCATCGGCATAGTGAGGCTCAACTGCGAACTATATCGACTTGGGCTCGACGTCAGCGATCCATTGATTGTTCTTATGCTGGTGTCAGAAAGAACGCTAGATCTGTGTTCCGCATCCGGGTTGGTATGGGGGGTTAGATAAGATGTATCAATCGCTTTCTCGTTGTAGAGAGACGGATCTATCAAGTTGATCAGAATCGACAGATGAAATTTGTGCTATTCGCTCTACCTAAGCTGAACTGGGCATGAGCTGAGAGACGATCTGGAAGAGCTTCACTGCTGTTGAATGAATCGGAGTATCGTGCTTGTTAAAACGTCAGTGACGATGTGTCTATTTCATAGGAAATACATACTAATCTCTGAGGGATGTCTGTGCATCGGATCCGCATCCTGTATGTTCCCGTGTTCTGGCTGAGAATCAACTTTGGTTATGATAGGTTTCCTCTCTATCGAAGATGCTGAATGAAGAATTAGCGTGTGGTGCCCTAAAACAGAAAACTCCTGACTCACATAAATAGGAACCCCAAGTGCCGGGCAGATAATACCTGGCCGCCGCTCCTGCACCCATCACAGCGTCCATGACATTCTTCTGCGTACGAACATATCCCTGATGAAATGCGATGCCTTTGGAATAATCGACTTCGCTTTCAAATGGATATGCACCCGGTATACGTGGCGTAGATGTCGCTGAAGGAGGTAAGACGAGAGAGTTGAAATCCACGGAATGTCTAATGGATGTGACCGTCTTTTCGGCCCATTCTTCGGCTGGAGTGGGGAGTATATCATCCCCAATCTTTGGTGCAAGAGACGCTGGACGTGCGGCGGGGCTGAACAACATGGCAGTAGTAAGAAATAGAAATGTGAGACTCAGTATTTGTTCCGTTCGAAATTTAAACAAGTTCAAAACGTCACATTCGATCTGATCATGATGATGTCATCTCAGGTAATCTAGAGGCGACCGCGACCGAAAAGACATTAGTGGAGGAGATGTCTACTAGGAGTATGAACAAAGCTTGCCTTAGTCAATAGACCATTTATGGAGATTCTATGGAGATTAACGAACTGTCAATATCACCTCACACAGTGCATTAAATACACAACAAATCGTTGAACAGATATCGATATCTTGATAATCATCCGCTAAAAGGATATCAACCTCACAAGGACATGCCTACTCAACGACGAATTCGCACACTGGTTCCAGGCTCTAGGTTCCAGACTCGTTCACCCAAGAACCAGATAGAATCTTTGAATCATGCAGCAAACTACACGGTGAGTGAATGATGCTAATTAAGAAGTCGGCATGAATATCTCCATAGTCCAACTTGACAAGTGATAGAGAAATCATTCGGTGATGTGGTACCTAAGAATACAATCAGTTTGGTTTCTGTCTGCGAAGATTAGATAGAGTTTGACCGTGAATTAGAGTGCTTCGTCTTCGCCTATAGAACTGCTATCGAGATCGTCGTCCTCACCAGAGTAAAAGTTGTCATGAAGAGTCCACAAATCATTTACAAGATCTCTCAGCTCGTCGCCATCGAAGCCGAGGACCTCCACAGCCGGCTTCATCTTGCGGTATCTATCAATAGCCGATGCGTGTACAGAGAACAAAAGAGCTGTCCGGTTGCTCGTAGCGAGAGAAGAAAATACAGAGCAGTGCTCTGGACGGATGAGAACTCCTTTTCGAGGCGACGATGGTATTTCAGCATTGTTGAAGAAAGCTGGGTATGATGTGGGTATTGGATACGACGCAGTGTGAACACTTCCCGGTGGATATTAGTGAATCTCTTCACAGTGGATTCTGAGAATCACTTCTTACCCGAAGACGAAAGTATCATCCAACGATTGACGGAAAGACCAATCGTCGTATGCTGACTTGCTGAAAGGGGTTAACCCTCTTGAGACATCGACCCGCGTAAATTGAGAGTATTTGGAAGGATTCCGAAGTACTTCATGCGGAAATGGCTCTGTTGGAAAGGTCGATAGATTGGCTAGCCCTGCATCGAAACCCGTAGTGGATTTGAACGGGAATATACCGCTTAGTTCGCTAAATGGAGTATTTCCTCGCCAGTTCAGCCTGCCTGATAGTGATGATAGGTTGAATCGACTTCCCCGTAGCCTTCGAGTAGCGCAGTTAGTGTCCACATCCTATCAATAGTATTCCATCTTACCGAAGTGGAAGGGTAACACTCTCTAACATGGCCGAAACAATTGCGGAGGTGTGGTAGAGATTCTTGGGCTTGACGTCTAGGTAGTCAGTCTTCAAGATCGGAACAATCGTAAAACCACTGACTTGTGCGCAAAGCCATTCATTCCACAACTTCGACGGCCAGGAGACAGTCGGCTGGATCGGAATGCTCACTGAGGCGGTTTCATTAAGGCTACGCAGGTAAAACGCATCATTGATGACATTCCTAATCCCTATCGACTGAGATGGCCTGAGCTCAACGAACCATATACAGAGTCTTCAGCTTACATCGTCACTTTCGACCTGATTTGTCATACCGGTAGATAGAAACGGGACCACGAGACATGGAAGTTTGAGGTACTGGTCACGGACAGCCGTGAGGAAGGAGTTGATAAAACCACCAAAGGTCGTGGTGTCATTCATGATGTGGAGTCCCTAGCGACGAGTGTCATTAGTCGTACAAGGAAAGAACAAAAGGAGGACGACCTGGGGAGAATCACATTCCTCGAGGAACAATCGGAGAGAGCCATCCATCAACGAATGGTCCTGTCGTACTCGCCGCATGAGTGCTGCGAGGACAAGGCGACAGACGCATCATCACCTCGTCATACTGATTGAATGCGGATTGCCCTGTGATCCAGTCTCCGTCTATGTTCTCCCACTCTGCAGGATCCGGAAGTTTTTGGACCGTCCTGGGGATACAGTAGACACGGTTGAAATCAGACCAGTATCGGACGTCTTCTTGCGAGAATTCTGTGTCTCCTGTATGATCTGGATGTCCATTGTCAGCTGATGAGTCGATACTGGAGTGGTAGGCACTCCTGGGAATGAGATCTCGTCTGTATTCTGCGACGTGTCCGTTCCTGTATGGTAGAGTATCAAAAAATAGCAAGAATGATGCTGACAAAATCATCGCGCCATATCGCCGAAGAATCCGCATCGAATGGTTTCTCTTCGTTAGTACCCAGGAGAGCGTTGCATTCGGAAAGTGTTCCGAAGTTACCTGTCGTTGAGAAGTCGTGAATAAATGACACCTTCCGCTACCCAAAGCTCACTCTTATGGTCGAATGCAAGGAGCCTTGGGCAGTACGTTGATGTTCCCTACATAACTGTCGACTGGAAATTCAATCATGGAGTTTCGACGACATACTGTTGGACTTATACCCTCTCTGAATGATAGATCAGAGTCGTAGTTGTAATCCGAAGAGTCCACAGCGAGATAGCGCTCCTGGGTATTCCAGAAATGAGTTCCAGTATAGTTCGATGATTTCCCGGCCTGTATATAGATGATTTCTCTCATTAGGGTGCTCAAAGTACCAAGGGAATTGAGTCGAGTGCAGAAGAATCCGTGAGATGGCGGTTTATTTTCGGGTGATTGTCACGTCACGGTCACGAATCGCGGCAGAGGATAAATACATCTCAAATTTCACCCCCAACTTGAATGGTCACTCGTGCGCCACTTCTCGCACTCACACTGATTGATCGAGTACAGCATCGGTTTTGGGCTTAAGAATTTTGATTTTCATGTCAATCGGATTATTATTGCAAAGACTGCATTTATGGACTAAGACTGCATTTATGGACTCATGCATAGTATGTGCGTGGATTTGTCCGAACAATGCATTATGTTTTGTTGTCCGGGCATCTCCAGAATGCCGATGGCTCCTGAGTACGTATGAACCAGGAGATGTGACATACCGTTGTGGCAGCCCGGGACACTATTATCGGTTCCTCTTGGTCAACTGCTTTCAACTCTATAATTCGGGCCACGCGTGGCCCGCCGACCCCAGTCTACCCCACATCATGTGTCGCGAAATAGGATATCTTTGATCGATCGAGGAGGTGAAAATAAGCTCTTCTGCTTCTTTGCTGAACACGGTAAAGCGTAAATGTCCGTCCAGTCCCTCGGAAATATCTTCCTCGGAAGTTTGTCGGGACTCCTCTTAGTCTAAGCCAGAGGACCTCGAATTAATGTACGATCCATAGATCCCAGTCTACACAGAATTGGCCAATATTTTGGTGATTTTTGTATGTTCTCACCCAGACTGAGTTTCAGGCGCGGTCGAAGAATCAGGAGACGATATGACGTGGTGGTGTGAAGTGACATCTCCTTGTGCAAGCTGCGGCATGGAACGTTCCATACACGCATTTTGACGGCATTAGTAGGGTTATCAGGGGGAAAAATGGACTAGGGTGCAACTAGGGTTGAAAATTTTTTTAGTAGGGTGGCAGGGTAGGATGGCAGGATGAGCAGGGTAGGGTGGTAGGATGAGCAGGGTAGGGTGGTAGGATGAGCAGGGTAGGGTAGTAGGATTGGCAGGGTAGGATACTAGAATAAGCAGGATAGGATAGCAGAGTGGCAGAGTAGAGTGATAGGGTGGCAGGGTAGGGTAGCAGGATGAGCAGGGTAGGGTGGCAGGATGAGCAGGGTAGGATAGTAGGATTGGCAAGTAGAATACTAGGATGAGCAGAGTAAGATAGCAGAGTAGCAGGGTAGAGTGGTAGAATGGCAGGGTAGAGTAGTAGGATTGACAGGGTAAGGTGATAGAATTGGCAGAGCAGGGTGATAGGATAGGCAGAGTAGGATGGTGAAATGAGCATGATGGAGTAGAACAAAAAGATGAGAGGGCTAAGATGCAAGTACAATAGGCAGGGTAGAGTGATGAGGTAGACAGGGTAGGATGAGCAGAGTATGAAATAGACAGGATAGAGTGGCAGGATGGGCTGAGTGGATATGCATCAGTGAATGTGAACAGAGTTGTGCTCTCTGAGTGTAAGTGA
The DNA here is from genome assembly GCA_018857285.1 of Termitomyces sp. Mi166#008. Taxonomy (NCBI): domain Eukaryota; kingdom Fungi; phylum Basidiomycota; class Agaricomycetes; order Agaricales; family Lyophyllaceae; genus Termitomyces; species Termitomyces sp. Mi166#008. The sequence goes on along the minus strand of JABAKA010024229.1, from coordinate 185 downwards.
GTGTGTACAGAGTAGCACTTGGATAGGGTGGCAGAATGAGCAGGATGGCAGGATGAGTAGGGTGGCAGAATGAGCAGGGTAGTAGAATGAGCAGTGTAGGGTGGTAGGATTGGCAAGGTAGGGTGGTAGGATGGGCAGAGTAGAGTGATAGGATTGGCAAGATGAAGAAGAGTGCAAGTGAGTGT
>JABAKA010024228.1:0-15904 GCA_018857285.1 Termitomyces sp. Mi166#008 | reverse complement strand
GTCTGTAATGCTTTGTTTTTGTATCTGTAATATTGATAAGTGAGAGACTGTCTCATGTTGGGAGTGTATTGCCAATGTGGGTAATGGAAAAATTGTACAGTAAGAATGGATTGGTAAGTGATTCGTCTTTGTAGTGCGTAATTTGTAATGCTTGGCTTTTCTTATTTGCCTTGTATAGAATATGAATATAAGTATGAATGGAGCATGTAATGCTTTGTTTTTGTATCTGTAATATTGATAAGTGAGAGACAATCTCATATTGAAAGTGTATTGCCAATGTGGGTAATGGAAAAATTGTACAGTAAGAATGGATTGGTAAGTAATTGGTCTTTGTAGTGCATAATTTGTAATGCTTGGCTTTTCTTATTTGCCTTGTATAGAATATGAATATAAGTATGAGTAAAATCATGTGCTCTTAGCATGTAACCAGTCATGTTCATGTTAAGAGTATATATTGAGGTGTTTTCTGTGTTCATGTTGAGAATGGATTCTATATCACCTCTACTCAATCACATTTTCTTATATGTTTCCTGATTACTTAATACCTTAATTTTTCATCTCCTATTTGTACTCTCACACCTCAGTCATTTAGCACTATATCGTGGTCATCTGAGGTGTGTATATTCAGATACTCAATTCCTACTTATTTACTGATTACACTACCAGTTATATCTTAATATTCTATTTAATAGATAGCTATCTAATACAGTTGTTTACCACTATATCGTGGTCATCTGAGTTATATCTTAATATTCTATATAACAGTTCAGCCATTTTTGAACCCTATTAACAGGCAACCAGGATTTATCTCATTGGTGTAAGAAACCTCATGGTGGAAGTTGATGTGCACTACATCAAGAGTATGCTGTCAAACCCTGATATGCAGCTGTCAGCTAGTATCAATCAATGGACAGTAGCCATCTTGATGTTTTATTTCGAGTTGGTCCACATCAAAGATGTTTTTCATGGTCCAGATAGCTTGTCTGAGAGGAATGCCACCTGGGTACACAGGCACCACCTACTTTGGGAGACAGTGGAGAATTGTCACCTCAACTCCTCTGAGGAGAACATGGAGATACTGTTGCATCTTTTGGGCCTCCACCACAAGGCATGGGTATCCACAAACAAGGCCAAGGCCAAAGTCCTTGCTGAGTCCTTCTTTCCTCCCCCCTCCTTCTCCTTCCATTCCTTCTATGGCATATCCCTGCCCTCTGCCTAGTATTTGCTTCTTTAACCAGAGACTGTCAGGGGACCTATCTCTCTCCACCTTTCACCTCTCTGCCTTGTTATGATTTTCCTTTATTCTCCTTCTTCAGCCCTTCCTTTTGGTCCTACTTTCAGCCCTCTAGCTTCAATCCTGCTCTGTATATAATTCAGACAAGTTGCTGACCCAGCAGATCCACAATGTCTGGCAATTTCCGGAGTTTGATCATTTCCAGAGATTTGCCCCTTTTAGGCCTTCTCTGTGGCTGGCTGTGGCTTTTGTGTATTGTACAGTTCCTTCCCACCTATCAGAAGCCTCTGAAGCATTGCTCCTGGCATAGGGAATCCTCAGACTTGTTCTCTTTGGATCTCCCTTTGCCAGGTGAGTAGTTAGACTGTTAACCATCTGTAAAACACTCAATATACTATTTCCCTCTGCCAGCTGTGTGACTGAGCTGCAGCCCCCAGAGGTCACCCTTACAGCAATCATGGCTGTAATAGATGGGAAGGAAGAAGTGGGTGTATTGTAGACAGTAGTTTCCAAATACTTTCAATATAAGTCTACACTGCTGCTACTTCAGAGCACAAGTCTTCCTGTCACTAAAGTTTCTTGTCATGTAAAACCCTAATCTAGGGTTCTTCCCTCCTGAATGTCTGCCATTTGGGACAAGTCTTGCTGCAGAGCAAGTATTCATTGTTAGTGTGCTAGCCAAGTCTGCCATTGGGCCCCACATACTGCTGACCATTGACAGTGTTCCCTCCTGTCCTAGTACTTGACATTGGTCAACCCATTTTCCCATTAAGGCCCCTTTGCTATATTTTCTAATCTCTTTCTCACCATCTTCCTAACATACATTCTTGTTGAGTAGTATTCCCAAACTCTCACTGCCCAAGCTAATCACATGTTGGAGAAGATAGCACACCAATTAGAGCTGATTTATGACCCCACCATCATCCTTAAATATGCAAAGCACTAATGGCACAGTCAATCAATTGCAAGGCCTAGCACAAAATGTCCTGTGCACTATAGCATGCCTTACTCTTTATCTTCAAATCCATGTCATCAGCCAACCTGCCTATGACATCCTATTGAGCAAACCTTTCAGTGTCCTCACCCAAAGGATTGTCAGGACACTGTTGGCAAGTGGGACAGTGATCATGATTACTGATACAAACAGTGGCAATAATTGCACCATTGCCACATTTGAGTGAGAATGCCACAAAAGAAAGCTGCTCCAGCCTACTTTCTTTCTAACAGACAGCAAGCTGTGAGAATGTCCCATTCATGCCCACAGTTAGCATGGAAGGGGAAGAAACCAACAGTGTAGTGCTGACTATAGAATATAACCCCCAAACAAAGGACATTACAATAGTAAACTACACATTTCTTGATGATTCAGTTTTTCAAAGTGACAATGTAATTAGTAGTGAAGTACCTATCTTGGTGCCAGGGGTAGAAAACCCTCCATTTGCATACTTGTACCTTACTGCCTCAGATTCATTTAGAAATTACTTAAAAAAAAACCAAAAACAAGGACACATTTCTACTTGCTGAATCATTTGTTCTTGGACATTCTTCTTGGCATCAGCATGAAGCACTTTCCTCTCATGTAAATATAGACAGTAGAACATATATACATAATGGAAAGGAGTGCAAACAAAGAAAAAGTATATGGCAGTTGCTTTAAAGGTAAAACCAGTGGCTGGGACAGTACCAGAAGATTTTCATGTAGAGAGGAATATAAAAGGGGATTCTCTAGCTGACCTGCCACCATTGGACCCCAATCCCCCTTCCTTCATACTGACAGGATGCTTTACAGAGGAGAGGAAGAACCAGTTTCTCAAACAACATGACACATGTTTTCTTCATGCTGACAAGCTAAATGTTTTAGTAGATATGGTCGCTGAGCAGAACCAAGTGCTTGTCTGGGAAGTGGAAGAAAAAGTACACTTCAATTCTGACTACTTCCTACCCATAATCTTCCTGACAATCCCACACATCCCTTGGCAAGAACACAACCAACCAATCCTTCCAGTTCTCAAGTATGAAATCTGTGATATCATTTACAACAAGATAGGCACAGGCATTTATGAACTCTCCAACTCCTTGTATTGGTTGTGATAGTTCTGTGTCCTAAACAAAAATGGAAAGCTACATATTGTTCATAGTTTAGAGCTGCTAAACAAAGTCATCATACATCAGTCAGGAGTGCCACCTTTCTCAGATCATGTTGTTGCAGGCAGAATCTGTGGAGCCACCCTAGATCTCTATGTTAGCTATGACAAGCATCTTATCCATCTCTACTTTCATAATTTAATGACTTTTCAGACTCCTTATGGCACTTTGCACTTGGTAACCTTGCCAATAGGTTGGTGCAACAACATCTTCATCTTAAAATTCAAAATACCTTGTCATGTTTGATCTTTCATTGACAATGTAAACATCGAGGGCCCAAAAGATTGTTGGAAACTAGTCAATGGAGCTCCTGCCACTCATTGCCAACTTTTTGGTTTAAAAAATGTACATAGTCAAAGACCATGGACTGGTTTTCATTCTGTTGCATGCTTGTAAGCACTAAGTTCTAAGTAATGTAACCATGTTACATTTTCTTGAATTGACCAGGCTTGGTTGTTTGCAGCTATCAAATCTCAGCTTTCAGCTATAAAAAATCAAATCTCAGCTTCATTGATCAAACTTTGCTGCTTCACATTCAGCCACCCCCACCTCAGAGTACTATCTAGATGCTATGACATCTGGCAATCTATCTGGAGACTTGAGTGATGCAGATGTGTCCATACAAGGATCTCAGCAATCTGGGGTCTTAAAATATACACCTCTGTCTAAGAGGATGGGTACCTCAGGAGACAATACTGAAACAGCCCATAATGATAGGTTTGGAATGCCAGGGGGTTGTCAGTAGCACAGATAATGAATATTGTGCACCTGACTGGTAATAAGACAGCTGATCAGTTGACACTGTGCCAGTGAGCCAACCATGGCTTGTGTCAAAGGTAGTCCTACCTAAGAAGAGACCTGAGAATACCACCAAGTTTATAGACTTGGTAAAGGACAAGAAGCCAGTGCAGAGTTCACCATTCAGAGCTGCTCAGCCAAAGAGGTCAAGTGAAGCTTCTGCTATGCCTTTAGAGATTGAGGAGTATTAACCCATGAAGCAAGAGGGGTGCTTGTTATTTGACAAGCTTAGAGGACCAGATCCTGCCTTCAGAAGAGATGAGCAAGGTCCCAAGGGCAGACAGAAAGTTTGAGGAAACTACTGGACATGGAAAACACTGGTAGCATCTATGAGAAAGTGTCCTCAGATGAAGAAGAGAATAGTCAGACATACTTGATGCTAGCTCTGCAGTTCCAGCTAGTAATGGAAAACCTCCTCCAGAAGTGGTGCTCACCACTTCCTGACAACAAATGATGCAAACTCATGACCTACCTCCATATATGGAAGAACTCCTGAAGAAGGAGGGTGAGTAGCCACCACAAAGAGTAGCAATGGTTACTAGTTGGAGTGATCATGTTAATTATTAGCATATGCAAAATGCTGATATTGAAGCCTAAAAGGAGTCATGGATTGACAACCAAGGAGTCACATTTGAAGGGACAAATGGAGTGACCCCAGTGGACAACATGAGGCAACAATACATTGCAAGAACAGGTGGTGGTGCTTCGGATTCTAATAAAGGAGATGGCAGTGATGATGATAAGGGTTGAGATGGGCATAAGACTAATGACCATGATGGCAGTGGGCACAAGGTCCTGAAAAGACCGACTATGCAAAGGCCTTATAATGACAAGGAGGACAATGACTTGCAGAGCAATGACAAGGCAACAAGACATTTTGGATGCCAGCCATCTAGATACAAATCATGTAGACCATGGTCAATGTCAGTGCCCATGGCCACTGACACCAGAGAATGTATGCTAGGAATGAATAAAGCAGCATGGGAACATATGTTCCACATGCACAACTGACTCAACCGCTTGGTTGACAATGCACTTGGCATGCATTTCAAATTTCCAGATAGTGTGAAGCCTTGCAAGAGTGATGGCAAGCATATATAGATCTATACTGGTGGACACTGTTTTTCCTAGTCAGAAGACTGGGCAATTGATATATGCTATCATTTGGCAGCCTGCTTCTATGGAGGTCCTAACATGGATTGTGGACAAGTCTTCATTCTACCAGAGTTTCTAAAGGGCAAAGCCAAGATATGGTTCTGCTGCAATGTTTTACACATCCAATTGGTTGAGGACTGGCAATTCAAGAACGTCCTAATGGGACTATACAATTGTATAAACCTTTCAACAATGCAGGATGCAAGGAAAGCATTCCACATGGCTGTCTACAAAAAAACTATGGGGGTACAAGGCTTCTACAATATGTTGCATAGTCATGCACAAGACATGGAAGTCTATCCAGACCCTTACACAATCTGCAAGGCATTTGTGGATAGTATTCCAGCTGAAATGCACAGATCCTTGTTCTGTGAGGATAATCTCTTGTCAGAGATTAACATGGTAGAAGAATTCTTGATGCACACTATGCGGTATGAGTTGTCAGCCTGCACAGTCAGTCATTATGAGCTTAAGGAGACAGGCAATGGTCAAAGAGATGGCTAAAGTTGGCACCTTTCTGGCCAAGAAAGTCAGAAATGGTGAACAATTGTAACTCATAATTTGTGGTTTGCAAGTCTAATGAACCAGTCAGTAGGCCTGATTGTTGGATTATTGGCAGCAAGCCAGTGTCTTGCCTGTTTCAGCCAGCTGAAAATGTCCAGCACCCAATTCCCCAACAGGGCAAAACAGCCAGATATGGCTGAGAAGTTGAAGGCAACATTGCCAAGTAACAAGTTGCATTGTCATAGGAGGCAAAGCAAATGTCAACCCATGTCTTCATGTGTGAAGGTAGAAGACCTCATGAGTGACAAGGAAGACACAAGGGCAGAGGTGCCAGGCAAAGGCACAGAGAGTGCTTCAGCAAACAATACATGGTCTTTTTGGGATTGTCCTGTTCTGCCACCAGACTTTCAGTGAGCATATGACCCATATATGCCTGCAGAATAAAACAAACTGGTAGTGTTGGTCTGAGCAGATGAGTGGCTCATTTATTTGAGAACTGGTGAAGTATAACAACAGGTACAAGCAACAAAATCTCATGATGAGCAGAGTGTGGAAGGAACTTCACTGTCATCACAGAGAAGCTGATATGCTCCTACTCACTTGAATGTATGTCAGGGGACTGGTCTCTGGACCATCCATTTCTAGCTTGGCTTAGCTCCAGATCTTCAGCATTGCCTTCTTTGGCAACTCTAGCTGTCTTCCAGGCTGCCAGGCCCTATTCCAACACCTCCCATCAACATTTTCTCCACTATTTGGGTCAGCTGGCCTTATGGCCACCCTACATTACTAGCACAGCCTTTGCCAAGCCCTGGTTGATAAGTTTGGCTCATGTCAGCACTCTCAGCATTGGAATGCTTGGTAAGCCTAGTACATCAGCTGATAGTTGACGATTACGCATCACTAATACATACTGGCCTGCTTAGCCAATAGCTTGTAGTCAGTGGCTCCCACTTAGCATATAGAGATTAGTCATAGTACTAGCCAATGTAGTATATAGGATGGACTGGGGCATGGTACATCCCCAGTCCTGTCAATAGCAGTGTCTCTGGGTCTACACATCAACACAACTGTGAGTGCCTTCAGTGATGGCCTTGGCTCCTGCTCACCCTCATCTCCATGCCTCTCGCTTGCTGCCTGCCTCAGGCTCACCTGTGTCCTGGTGCCTGGTTTGCCTGCCACTCACAACCTCCTAGAAAAGGGGGTAGAGTGGTTGGGTGATGGCTATGGTTCCCATGGATGGCTGATCCCCTTACAATGTGCAAGACAAATCAGAAGAGCATCTGTATGCTCTGAAAGCTAACTATAAAAAAGTGCCAGATGCACCAAGAGAGCTAAAAGGTCCAGATGAAGGCAAACAGCAACAGCAGGACCAAGCAGAGGTGTACTAGCAGAGAATTTGGCTCTTCCACCAGAGAAGAGGGAGTTGCTGTTGGTTGATGTCGAGGTTTCAGATAGCAAGGATACCCTAGGTGAAATGCTATTGTGGGCAGAGAAACCATGGACAGTGGTTCTGAATGATACACCTGAGTTCCTGTTACATGTGCAGTATGGATATGCAGGAGACAAGTTGTTTGTTGAAATACTCAACAAACTGGCAGACCATCCTTGCTTTGGCATTGAGAATAAAGTCTGGATATGCAGGAGACAAGTTGTTTGTTGAAATACCAACAGACCAGCAGACCATCTTTGCTTCAGCATTGAGAACAAGCTAGTGTGTACTACAAATAGTTGTGGTGACAAAGTACTGTGTGTTTCCCAAGATAGGGGATTAATCACAGTACTGCTAAAGCAAGCTCACCAGGTGGTGGGCCACTTTGGACATTGGCGCATGCTGGATTATGTGCATAAGGGATACTGGTGGATGAAAATGTCATCAGACATGAACAAATTTTGTTCATTGTGTAAAGAGTATCAACATTTGAAAACATTGAATGCAAAGCCACCAAGGAAGCTACACTCACTTCCAATCCCAATCAAGCCCTGGGACTCAATAGGAATGGACTTTATAGGCCTGTTTCCTGAGCCACAAGGCAGTAATTTGTTGGATGATCAGTATGGTCCACCTGTATGCACCATGATGAGAGCCTCTGAGCTCTCCTGAATATATTTGAAAGATATTGTGAGGCTACATGGCTCCCCAGCATGATTTTGAGTGACCAAGATTCAAAGTTCACCTCCAAATTGTGGAGGGAGCTGTATAAACTCATGGGAGCAAAGTTGTTCATGTCCACATCATTCTATCCTCAGACAGATGGGCAGACTGAACATGCTAATTGAAGCAAAGCACAGATTCTGCAGACTATTATGCATCCTGATCAGAGGGACTGGGTAGATCAACTACCACTCATAGAGTTTGTGATTAACATGAGTGTTTTGGAGAGAACAGGCTATGCATCATTTAAACTCAATAGTGGCTATCTGCCATCAATGATATGCAAGGTGCATAGTGATGAAGTGGTTCACAAAGGCATGCAGAAGTTTTCCCAGCAGGCATTGAGCAACCTGGCTAATGCTCATGATGCAGTGATTGAATCCTGCATGTTTCAGACACAGAATGCCAACAGAAAGAGAGGCAACAAGCCAGACATTGAGCAAGGTAGCTTGTGTACTTGTAGACATGAAGCTTGAACCTGCCAAAGAGCAGGGCAGGTAAGCTGTGTCCTAAGTGGATTGGATCATATAGAGTCCTGAAGGCAGAATGAGACATGTCAAACTATGTGTTGTAGTTGCCAACACCTCTGCAGAAATGGTGAATTGTGCCAAAGTTCTATGTGTTGCTGCTGTGACCATACAGTGCCAGCAATGATACACTGTTTTTTGATAGATCCACACTGGGCTCCTATGATTTTAGTGCAGAAGAGAACCAGGAATGATTTGTGAAGGAGTTCCTGAGGCATCATTGGGATGACAATGTTCACCTGGAGGTTGAAGTGTTTTGGAGTCTGGGCAACACCACATGGGAGCCATATACTCACTGTGCAAAGTTAGCAGTGCTGGATTGCTACCTGGAACTTCACAGTGTAACATGACTGCAACAGCTGGCAAGGCATGTGAATGACATGCAGAGTGCTAGGAGAAGGATGTGGAACTTGAGTTAGGAGAAAATGCAGGACAGGAGGAGGCATCAGGTGATGCTTAAGTCAGGTGTATACATCAGCTAATAAGGCAGTCAGGTGACAGCTTTTAAATTTTTTTAAAGATTACTCTTTATTCATACCACATAATCTATGTGGGTTTGGATAATGTATGGTTTTGAAGAGCCCATCAATCAGAGCTTGAGAAGCTCTGGAAGGGGGGGGAGACCCACTAAGAGTCATCATCAGGCAAGATATCCAGCCCAGAATGTGGCCTCTTTGTCATCAAGACAGTACCCTCAACCTTTTTAACATCAGCAACTGGAGCATGGCACAGCCCCACCATACTATGAAGCACCACTGCAAGGCTCACTTTACCAGATGGGCCACTACAAGTTGATGGAAGTGGATGATGAGGTGTGTCAGCTGTATGAGCCATATCACTGCCCTTCCATTAATGGCATGCTTGGTAGTCTAGATGTGTGCTAGAGGGAGAGATTAAGATGAGATCCTCTTCCAAGACACAAACAATCTATGCCAATAGGTAGGTAGAAGAGTTGTATAGGCTGTGGACTATTTATAAGAATGTGGGATTTAAAGCACAATGTATGTAGTGAGGGAGTTCTGGCAGATTCTAAAGAATGTTTTAAAGGCATTGCAAGTGCTAACTATTACTGAAGAAAGGCTTGGTTCTACTAGGCTAAAGGTGCAAGGTGCTACTTTGTTTTATCAAAGACAGTCTTAGTGACACCCTTGCTGATTGTATTGCTGATAAACTTGGCAAGAAGGATGACTAGGCAATGTAGAACAGAGAGTTTCTACCTTGCCAACAAGCTCGCTGCCAGGCTTGGCAACAGCACTTGTAGAAAGGTGGGTGGGCTATGGTGATGTGAAGGTGGTGGACTAGTGGTGGATGATGTGAGTTATCTGTGCCCCTGCTGCCTCTTTATTTACCAGATAAACTATGCCTCAAAAGGCATGGTGCATTGTGGTAGATACATAGCATGGAGATAAACTATGCCTCAACAGGAATGTAGAGATGCCATGCCACAGAAGGTGATGTAGACTTAAAACACAAAAAGACTTGGCAGAAGTGGCATTAGTATTAGCTGTTGAGTTGCTGCATGAGAGAAACTTAGAATGTAAGCTTTTAAAACTGAGCATGAGGGTAATTTCTTCTCTTATGTTATTGTTCTTTTCCTACTTTTGAATCTTCCTCCTTAAGGTTTTTGCTGGCACCAGTCTCTTGGAACATAACTAGCTGCCCAAGATTTTGCTATTGCAGCTGACAATGTTTTCCACAAGGCACAGGGATTGGCAACAATTGTACCACTTCATGAGACTGCATTTGGACTTTTAGAAGGGTTGCTAGATGACTGGCACATGTTGGGTGTAGACTCTATAGAATGAAGGCATAAAGCCAATGTGCACCAAGCATGCATTGATTTGTGGGGTTTCAACAAACAAGTGGTGTGGTGTGCTGATTTTGGAAAGACAGTGGTGAGTTTCATTTTCCTCATCTTTGGTGCCAGCTTGAGCTGGTGGTCAGCATGTGTCATAGGAGCATTCAATAAGTACTATTGAACAAATAAAACTAATGCACTTTAACAAGATGGTGGTTGAGTTGGAGCTGACTGCACCTGTGGTGGTGCCAAAAGCTTCTATGGCCTCTGCACTAACACCTGTGTCTGTGGCCTCATCTTTCAGAGGTATGCCTTCTGTTCCTTACATGGTGGCTCAGGGGCCATCCTAGCCCTCTTATGTGTGCAAGTTTCTCTCTTGTTTTTCTTGTTGCCTAGTTTCATTTATTCTAGCTCCTTTCTGAACTATCTCTCCAGAAAAAGGAGAAAGTCTGTGCCACATGAGTGTTTTGCCATTTGTCACTTTTAGCGCTTGGTTTGATTTTTCTGTTTTTAGTGCCATGCCTTCCTTTCAAGAACAACTTCCTAGGTAGGCACCAGTCAAAGGGAAAGAAAAGGGCAAAATGAAGGCAATGGAGGAAGACAATGAAGACAATGAGGATGAGGTGACTAAGAAGATTTGTCAAGAGTTGGAGGATTTTGTGGTACCAACAACAGTGCATTGGCATTTTCTCTTTATATTTATTGGCACTTATTTTCTTTTTCATTTACTGAAAAGGAACTGGCAGCACTTTTGCCACTGCCATCAGAATATTTTGAGAAGGATGTGAGATTGCTGAAGAAAGACAAGATTTCTGGTGGATGGAAGGGCAACTTAATGTTGGTGACACCAGCTATCTGGATGCTTGTGCTGAAAAAGAATGAAGCTGTGTGTTTTTATCTTATTTTTCTCTTTTGGTGCTTTGTGACTGTTTTAGTGTGATTGTTGTGTTGCTGACAACCTGGTCAAGGGCTGCTGGTACTTGACCAGTGAGCAGCCATGCTGGTGCTGCTACCATAAATCAAAGGGGTGTCTTTGGAATGGCATCAGCATTAGAGTACAAAAGAAGCACCCCCCTGTAGGAGGGCTATTACTAGCAAAGCACATCAAGATGGTGCAGGAAGCTAATGCTTTCCTTGAGCATCAAGCCAGGCCATCAAAGTCTTCTGTTGTGGTTGGTGGCAGATTTAGGGAGAACAGGTGCCAAGAGAGCATTTAAGTCAAAGGAAACAGTAGAAAGTAATAGTAATGAGGAGGAAGAGGAAAGAGTTCATGTTATCAAAAAGATTAAGTGCAAACACATTGAGGAGCTGACTGGTGCATAAAAGGGAAAAGGAGTAGATGAGCTGCAGGTAATAGTAGTGCCAAAAGTGCCTGTGGCTGAGCCTTTGCATTCAACTTTAAAACCAGTGGTACTTGTTCCTGGCACCTCAAAATTTGTGCTCAAGGTGCTAGTCACTCTTAAAATGCCAGTTGCTGGTCCATCAGCCACTCTTTCATGAATAGCAGCTTCTGTTTCTGTGTCAGTGCCTTCTGTTTCCATGCCTAAAGTTGTAGCTTCTACTCCTACTCCTGCACATGCCACAATTGACTGTCAAGCCTGCCCAAAAGGGAGTTCCTGTTGTCAAGGACCCCTCTATAGTAAGATGTTTTAAGTTGGCAGGTACAAAAGAGAGTGATGCACTAATTGTTAACCAGGCAACAGAAGTTGGTGCTAAAATGCAGGAAACTCTTAGAAGCAACAACAACACTGGTGATGAAGATAATGAAGATGGCAAAGGCAAGGATGGTGGTGGTGAAGACAATGGTGATGGCATAGATGATGAGAATGGTGTTGCTATGGATGTTGATGCTAGTGGCTTGGTGGTGGACACAAGTTTCTTGGAGCTGTTGCACCTGAAAGAGGTGCTTCAAAGAGCATCAAAAGAGGTGGTAAAGATAATTGAGGATGTAGAGCTGGTGCCAGTGAGTCTTTTTACTAGCCCATTTTCCTGTTAAAATGTTTTTTTAGTTGGGTAGACCAAAGAGAATGCTGCTGCCTAAGTCAGTTTGTATGGGTGCTCACCTCCCTTCCTTATTGACAGGACTAAATTTCATCAATTGCCCAAGCATTGACTGTTGGTGTAACTGATCACACCATCAATATGAAGAGGTGGCAGGAATTGTAGAGAATGTCAGAAGGTGTTTCAAGTTATTGCACCAGGACTATCATCTGGATCTGGATTGCCAGGCTGATGTGAATAGTGGGACAAGCCATCTGGACCATTATTCCAGCACACACATGCTTGCCTTGCCTTGTCATATGGGTGATGGGTGCATACATATGCATGCCAAGAAGAAAAAAAAATGACAACACTGCAGCAAAAGCTCAAGGGCATTGCCCTTCTTTATGTATACTGGCAACAGTCTAAAAGGAGAGTATGTTATAAGCACACACAGAGTCTTATGCTTTCTTCATTATTTTGTTACTGTATTATATATTATCTTATCTTATCATATCTTATTTCATCATATCTTGATGTGCCAATCAGCACAAGTAAATAAATATTAAATTAGATAAGTCAACTTTTTGGTTTACCTAAATATACATAATCAGATACCACAGACTGGTTTTGATTCTGTTGCATGCCTGTAAGCACTAAGTTCTAAGTAATGTAACCACATTACATTCAGCTGGCATTCATGCAAGTTCTAAACAAGCTTGACATCACATACCAGCAGAGAGATGGGACATGTACTGACCTCTTTCATCAGGCATTGGATAAGGGGAAGCATGTAGCATCCTCTCCACAGCTGCCTCAGGCAAGCAGAACCAAGACCAGGGCCTCTGCTCTGCCATACTCTGAAGATGGTGTGCCTCAGGGTGGTGAGTTATGAATACAAGATAGGGAAGGCAACAAAACAGCCAAATACTGTCATGTACAAACATGTAATAAAAGGATTCTCTCTCAACCTTGTCAGGCTCAAGCAGCTCTTTAAGTACATAAATAGCCTCCAGGTCTCCAAATGTGACCCATGTCATACAGTTCATGCTATTGTTAGAGTTCCAGTGCTTTATCACCAACCTAGACAGAACTTTGAGGAATATGATGACCTTGATGAAAACCTCCATGACATCTGCATATATCAACATCTTTGAGCCTCAAGAGATTCCTGATAGCATCACATGAATTAATGAGCATGGTAGACACACTCTGCAAGTGATGTGGTCTCTTAGGTTGGATCACCCCTTCAAGCTGGACAAATTGGCATGATATACACTTCAGACTGGAGAACACATACTTAGGACTAGCAATGGACTTCACTTATCAGATCCACTGGCAGACTCTATTTGGGTATGCCTAAGTCCAAGCCCTGAGTTGCAGCCTGTGGGGAAAAATCTGTTCTTAATCAATGACTAGCTCTGGTTTTGGCCTGCCTGAGACTCTACCACATGGCAGTGGAAGCCTATAATGTGCAGAGCCCTGACACTCTCTTTACACCAAGTGTTCATGTATGAGCACTAGGCTGCTAACTTCAGTGATGCTGATGAAATCCATGTCCTTTTGCAAAATTGAATTTCTGTGGCAAGACACCCCTACATATGGCATAGTTTATCTGAAACATCAGTTCTACTGACACACAATGTCTGTAGACATTTATTGGGAGGTAGATGTTTTTTTTTTTTTTCTCAGCACATAGTGCCATGGTGCATGGTACATCAGAGGCTACTACAGGGAAGTATATAAGCTACAAGAGCCGTGGAATGCCACACCCCCCTGCATACATGGAGAACGATGCATGCCCTATTTATAAAGGACAAGTATAAGTTAAGGTATGGGAAGGGGGGCAGACTGGTGCCAATATTAGGAGTAGCATAAGGTGTCTGTGCCATTCAAACTGGTAATGGAGGCATGCCAATAGTAGGTGTCAGACTATCTCTACCATGAGGTTACCGCAGTGAGGACAGATCAGGGTTTCAGAATGGCGAATGTGGAAGAGGTGGTGGTTGAGGGGGATGTGCTGGGTGCAGAGCTGGGCAAGGCAGAATGATGGTGGTTGAGAGCATGGACTAGGTGCATGAACCTCTTAGAAGAGAAAGATTGGCCAATAATGTGAACAAGGGAGTAGCAGGGGGACTTCTTTCAGCAGGCTTAATTCCAGGGCTGCCTGTCAGGTTGCAGGTATGCTAATTAGTAAGGGGGGCTTTCTCAAGGCAGTTGACAATGATTTGGAGCTACTGGAGAAACCTTGTGCTGCCTGCTTGGTGAGCTCATCAGCACATTTGTTGAGTGTAAAGTTTGTGTGGCCCAGAGTCCAGTGAACTTGGAGGTCAATAACACCACAGGTACTATTCAACCAGCCTAAATGTCTGTGATGGGCTGTGCTGCACTCCTGCAACCTGATGAGCCTGTTCTGTATGACGTGGAGGCATTTGGCAGCCATGTGAACCCAGTCCAGAAGGTAGTGGGCAGGGTGAGGGTGCTGGTTGAGTAGGGTCTTGATCATGGCCTGGCTGTCACTGCTGAGGATCGCCTTCATTGGGAGGTCAGGGCCTAGGTCTGTAAGTAGATGTAACCCCAAGATAATACCAATAATTTCAGCTTTGTATATGGTGTGCTGAGTCTTGGGCCCAAGGTGGAAGTGTAGCAATTTCTCCTCTTTGCTGTGTATATACAGAACAGCAGCAGCACCAATGTTTTTCTCAAAGCCTGAGCCATCACAATAGACTGAAACTGGGGCAGAGCAGAAAACATCAATGGCCAATATCAGCGCCAAATCCTTGCCCTCCACAATGTGGGTTGAGAAGGAAGAAGTGTAGTTTGGCCGGTGGCAAATTGGCTCAATCATTTCAATGCAGGCAGGAGATACTCTCATGATAAAGAAGAGCTGGTGGAGGGGAGAATGGTGTTGGGTGACATATCAGCCACCAACTCTGTGAATGGGGGAGTAAAGGGGGTGTGGAGGGAGGGAGGAGAGATGCACTGCTGCCTGGTAGAGCACCTTTCTGAAGAGGAACTTCACCAGGAGAAGATTCACATGGAGGTCCAGCATGTTATCAGTGATCATGCTTAGGGCACCAGTAGTAAGCTTTGCAGCTTGCTTTTTGAAGGGAATGAGTTTGTTGGTCACAGTGACTAAGCCAAGTCTCTTCTTTCCAGAGGAAGAGTCATGGATCCTAGTGTACCAAACATCAGCTGTGTAGGTTATAGCAGGGACTGCTACTGTGTTGAAAAGTTGGCAGATGCAATGGAGGGGCATACCTCTGGATGGCCTAGAGAGGTGTGCTACTTGCAGCATCCACCAGGCAGCTTTGGCCACCACCTTCTGGCAATGGGTGTTCTATTGTAGCTTGGGGTCAAAGACAACACCCAAGTACTTGTATGTGAATACCATCTTGACTGTTTGGGTAGCAACCATACCATCCTGTTTTGCCCAGGATAGGGTGAGGTCCCTGGGGATGACATCATGGTGGGACTGAGAAAAGTTCATCAGCGCAAGCTTGGAGAGCTCAAACAGAGAGTTGTGTAAAACTGGTGGCATTGTCTCCAGGATCTACTCCTGCCTCAATTATTGCAACCAAATTCAACTCAAATGTTGCTATGCTATTGTC
>JABAKA010024227.1:0-15934 GCA_018857285.1 Termitomyces sp. Mi166#008 | reverse complement strand
GACTAGTTCAGAGATAAGTGGAAGGGGGTAGCAATTCTTCACCATCATTGCATTCAGAACATGGTAGTCCTGAACCAAATGAAGGGATCCATCCTTCTTCTTAATAAAGAAGACTGGAGAGGCCATTGGGGACTTTGAAGGGCATATTTGTCTGGAGTTGAGATTCTCCTGCAAGAATGCATCTAGCTCATCCTGCTCCTGAGAAGCAAGGGGATATACTTTGCAGCTAAAGGGTTCTGCATCCAGAACAAGTTCAATTGCATGATCCCACTGCTTATGCTCAGGGAGTGAGTCAAACAATGCCTTGGAGAACACATCTTCAAAGTCCTGGAGGTGATGAGGAACTGTGCTATGCAAGGGTTTGGAGTTTGCCACAAATGCTTGGGCCAGGCACTGAGATGTGGTCTGACTAGCCTGGATCTCTGCAGCTGTTGGCAGTGGATGCAGTGTAGCAGCATAGATCCTATCACCTACCTCTATAGCCTTGTCTGGAGACTCTGAGTCTAGAGCACTGGATAAACTCACCTTCACATCCATCTTCCTGCTGGGTTTCACTTCCCATGCCCCAGACATCCTTGTAGAGGGCCTCTCTATGAGGGAATGCCAGAGGGGGAGGATCCAGCAGGTCAATGTCAGCAAAGGGAATATGCCCTACACAACAAGCATGTATGGCAGCATGCTCATGGACTAATGCTCTGTGCTCCTCTCAGACCTTGTTGGCACAAATAGAACAATGCCAAGGGCACCTACCCATGTGCACCTCACCCTTTGACCAATTGATCTCTGGATTGTGCTCTCAAAGCCAAGTGAAGCCCAGGATCATGTCTTGCTTTTCCAGGCTAGTGACTGCAAAGACAGCACATTCTGAATGAGAGCAGTAGTGCAGGACAAGATCCACCACAGAGCAGATAGATCCTGCATCATTAAGAGTACCATTGATGTTGTATACAGGGATTGGGTGAGAGAGAGGTCTAGTGGTCAGGTGGTGTTGTTTCACATAGTTTACGTCAAGGAATAAACCTGTTGCACCACTATCCAATAAGGCAACAATACTTTGATTTTGTTGTGTGTCAGTGGTCTCAATCTCCACATTCAGGCATAGAGAGTTTGGGGATGGAGACAAGGCAACAACATATGGACAAGGGAGGCATCATTCCCAGGCAGGGATTCATGGGTGAGAGGATGGAGAGCAGGGGACTCCAGTCAAGCCTTTGACCAGAGGAAGGTTTTGTACATCAAAGAGGGTGCTTACAGATCCAGTTGTTGAATTGTCAACAGAGGAACATGTATTGTCAGGTTCTATAGACAGACAAGCAAACCAATTAGCACTAGGCGGCAGAGGCGTACAACTCATCCGTCACCCAACTAAAAATCCTCTTCCTGCTCAGTGGATGAAGCTGCAGGGCTTACTTCAGAAGACAGATCCATCAGTGAAGCATCAGGAGAAGGGTCTCCTGAAGTGTCCTTCACAGCCAAAAGCTGTAGCAGAAGCTCCTCTTGTTCAGAGGGAGAGAGGTAGCGCACCTCTAGTCCCTGAGAGCAGTAGCATGCAAAGTGGCTGGGTTTTTGGCAGCAACAGCACAAGAGAGGTGTATTGATGAGAGGCATCTACTTCCATGGAGATTCCTGAAGGTAGAAATTGTGCTGGTACTGGAGGTGGTGGAGCAGTAAAGGAAGCATGTGCAGTGGGGAGGGGATGAGTGACTGACAATTGAGAAGGATGGTGGACTGGATGAGAAGTGTTGGGATGTTGTAACTCATGCTTCAGCTCCATAAGCTGCTACTGATCATGAGCCACCTTGTACCAAGTAGCAATGGCTATTGTCTGGGCATACTTCTGCTAGATTGTCAATGCATTCTATGAGAGTGGGGTGTAGGCCATCACAGAAGGTGAGGTAGAGCTGAAGACCATCCAGAAAACTAGCCTGCTCAGGTAGAGCATGGAAGGAGTCAATATAATCATCTAGAGATTGCTTCCCTTAATCATACTGGCCAGGATTATGGAGGGAGAGTGCTGTGGCATTGTCCATGTCCAGGGAAAAGAATTTTGCTCAGAAATTGGTCTCAAAGGCTTCCTAATTGATGAAGCTATTTACTCCTCCAGGTTGTTGGAAAACCTGAAGTGCATATGTCTAGGCACAGCCTGACTTTATATATGAAAGGACCTAGGCAATCTTCAAGGCATCAGAAGCGAAAGCTTCACTGCTCAGTTGGATGTATGTGACACAAGACTGAAGGAAGTGTTCACCCACTGCTCAGTCTCCATTGTAAGTGTCAGGGAGTGCTGGGCAAGGTATTTTTGTGTGTGGAGCTGCAGAGACATTGAAGCAAGGTGCAGGATTCATCTCTGGTGGTGTAGGAGGTGTGGGAGTAACAACTGTAGTAGGAGGAAGACGCTAGAGCATCTGAAGAGAGTGTGAGATGGTGTCTATAGCTTGGTGCAATCTGGCAAGTTCAGTCATGTACAGGGTCAGAGAGGTTTGGGTAGTCTGCACCTGAGTCTCTAGAGCAAGCAGACAGCTCCAGGCATTGTCCTGGGGGCTGGAAGCATCTGAGGAATTGGCTGAAGCAGTTGGTTGAGTCATGGAGACTGTAGGGGCTAGGAGTAGTCTGGTGGAGGAGAGACCAATAGGAGGCAAGGAAGAAGCATTCAAGCAGGCTAAAGGGAGGCTCCCAGACCGAAGTTGGAGACTTGTTCTGCTGTAAGGGCAACCTCTGGGGGTTGTGGCCCAGTCACACAGCTGGCAGAGGGAAATCCAAAGTATATGAGTGTTGTACAGATGATTACCAGTCTAAGTACTCACCTGGCAGAGGGAAATCCAAAGAGAACAAGTCTGAGGATTCCCTATGCCAGGAGTGACGCTTCAGAGGCTTCTGATGCATGGGAAGGAGCTGTACAATACACAAAAGCCACAGCCAGCCACAGGGAAGGCCTAAAAGGGCAAATCTCTGAAAATGATCAAACTCCAGAAATTGCCAGACATTGTTGATCTGTCAAGTTGTGAACTTGTCTGAATTATATACAGAGTAGGATTAAAGCTAGAGGGCTGAAAGTAGAACCAAAAGGAAGGGCTGAAGAAGGAAAATAAAGGAAAATTATAGCAAGGCAGAGAGGTGAAAGGTGGAGAGAGCTAGGTCCCCTGACAGGAACCTGCCAGAGCCTGCCTTTCACATTTTTGTGCTTTGGATTAGTTATCAATTCCTGATAGGTAGCCTACAATCTACATACATTCTTTGATAGGTTGTTTGTGTCTTGGAATGAAAGCTCATATAGATCTCTCTCTCTAGCATGCATCCAAGTGACTGAGCACACTATCAATGAGTCACTTGGTACATTCTTCTTCTTGCAAAAGGAATAGTACAGGGAAAAACTGTCCAAAAAAAACTTACTATGACCTCATAGGCTCCACTTGGGCATCAATAACATTCCCATATCATCATAACAGTAGGGAATTAGTACATGTTTAGGATAGTAGGTGGAGTGGAAAGCTTACCTACTTTTCCATCCTACTAGAATATAAGCTGTACCAAAAAATAGGAATAAAAAAAAAACAAACTACAAGAGGAAATTACTCTCACTCTCAGTTTTAAAAGCTCATGTTCTAAGCCACTCTCATGCAGAAAGTTGGCAGCTACTACTCTGCCAAGTCTCTTCATGTTTTTTAAGTCTATGTCACCTTCTAAGGCATCTATGCACTAGATAACTGTCCCAAGCATCTATGTCACCTTTGTGGCATTTCTATGCACCTGTTGAGGCATAGTTTATTTCCATGCTAAGTGTTGACATGCAAAGTGCCATGCCTTTTGAGACATAGTTTAACTTGAGGAGGTTCACCCCTCCTTCATATTTTGAAAACCCTGCTGCTGCTGCCTACCAACAGCCAACTCTGTTGGGAACCCCCCATCCTCCAAGTCCACCTACTTAGGACTTAACAGTGCCAATCCCATAGTTCTTTATAGGTAGCCTACAACCTATATACATTCTTCTATAGGTTGTTTGTGTCATGGAAGAGAGCTTATGTAGATCTCTCTCTAGCATGCATCTAGGCAACCAAGCATGCTATCACCACTCTAATCAAGACTCTAATCAGGTGGTTTCCTCTTTTCAAACAATCAGAGCCTTTCACCTGCCACAGAAGGTGGAAGAGGAGCTTGAAGCCTGACTGTGCCAAACCACCCAGGAGATATAGTCAACCTATACACCTGTGACTGGTGGAATCATGTGAGTCAGGATGATGGAATCTGATCACTTGACTATTTGACAATTGAGGCATCTCTGCTGCTGCATCACCATGCCCATCTTGTGGGTGCTTCTGAGAATAGCCCTACCCTAAGGACCATTTGCTACCAGAGTCTGCTTGCATTAGAGAGGTTGTGATCAGTAGAGAGAACAGGCACTGCCATGATGGCAAATAATATGTCATTTGTTAATTCTTGACAGATCTGCAGCTGATAATGACTTTACATTGGACAATGGATCCACTGATCCCCTTCCCTTAGACAGTTTGACTGGAATCAATTCCATCACAAACAGTATCAATGGTGATGACTTCAATTCTGAGCTTGACTTCCCTCCCCTATCCAATATTGCCCAGGTTCCTGAGGCTATCAACCATAGATGGCCTACATCACTGTGGAAGAGAACTGTGCAGCCATTGTCTGTCTGCAACAGCTTTGTGGATCCTGGAAGTGACAATGATGACATGGTCAACATTGACAACCCTGTGATTACCAATCAAGACCTTGATTGGATGGACATTAACTCTCCCCTCTTTGCTCTGCCTGACTTGGAAGAGGAAGTGGATAGAAATCCTCAGGAGATGATAAATCCACTCTCTGACATGAATCTGCTCTTTGTCAGGAGACCTATCTCTCTCCACCTTCCACCTCTCTACCCAGTTATGATTTTCCTTCATTCTCCTCCTTTAGCCCTTTCTTTTGGCCCTACTTTTGGCCTTCTAGCCTTAATCCTACTCTGTCAATAATTCAAACAGGTTTTCAACCTGGTGGATTTGGAAGGGGTTTCCTTTTTATAAACATCTTCCTCTTTTGGAAATGTCTGGCAACTTTTGGAGTTTGGTCATTTTCGGAGATTTTGCTCTTTTAGGTTTTTCTTGTAGCTGATTGTGGCTTTTGTGTATTGCACAGTTCCTTCCCATACATCAGAAGCCTCTGCAGTATTGCGACTGGCATAGGGAATCCTCAGACTTGTTCTCTTTGGATTTCCCTCCAGGTGAGTAGTTAGACTGGTAGTCAACTGTACAATACTCAATACACTTTAGATTTCCATCTTCCAGCTGTGTAACTGAGCCATAGCCTCCAGAGGTTGCCCTTACAATCTTTGTCCTTGAGTCCAACAATGAAGACAGGCAGAAGACACTGTTTCAGCTGCCTGAGGACACAAATACCACCAACAATGAGCATGGGCAGCATCCAACTTCCAAATGAGATGTCCACTCCTCCTGCCACTGCCAGCTTTAAGGAAATGGTTTCTGGAGCTGAATGTAGGCCTGTTGGCCCCTTCACTCCAGCTCACTTTGCTGGCACTTCTGAAATTTTATCAGAAACATCATCATCACCAAGTTCCACAACCAGTAGTATATCCAAAGTATCCCTCAGTGAAACAACACTGGAATGGCCAATGGGACCATATATTGTGGACAGTTTTGCATACCTGATGAAAAGTGATCTGCTCAGTGATTTTGGGAACGAATATGATTTTGGTTTTCTTTCTGGGGCCACATTTGAGCTGGAAGACAGGAAATCAGGTGGAGAGAAATTGGACTCTACAATAGACTCTATGCCCATCCTGGGTGTAAATACATTTGACTACTTTTGGAACAAAATGTAATATACTTTTGCATGTGGCCCCGTTGCAATAGATATGGCAGTGGCTTCTGGCAACAGATTTGCCAGCAATGGATATGCCAGCAGCTTGGGCAACAGATCACCTTTTGCTCAACTCAACCAAGACAATTTTTTTACTTTTCACAAGCAGCTGTTGTCTAGCAGTAAAGTGCTACATTTGTGCTCTTTGCTTATCAGGCACTTATGAGTTTGACTCCCATTTGAAATGCTAATCAAAACACAACATTATGTTTGCACAACTTTTCCTTTGCTCAAAACAACCAATGCTTTAACAGTTTTATCAATAGATATGTTGATAGCTTTGGCCACAAATCTCCTGACAAGTTGAGTGCAACAGCTTTGGCAATGGATATGCTGATGGATATCAGATATATTAATGCATTGCATGATGGATCTGACAGGGTGAATTGATCATGTGTTCTAATTAAATGGTTTTTCCTACTTGATGCTGTAACTGCTCTGCTATACTCCAGCAGGCTCTGCTACTCCCAAATCATACTACACAAATCTGGCTCCACTGTAATGTATGGTACATACTCTTATAATGCCCTACTCTGAAGGATACCATCACAATCTTCAAGACTAAATACTCCAATGGTGTTGCTGTATTCATCTTTGACTGTTCATCTGCTCATGACACATATGATTCACATGTACTTTTAACATGTAATATGAACCAGTGGCCTGGTGGAAAGCAGCATATCATGCATGCTACATGCATCTCATCTACAGATGAACATCAGTTGATGGTTTTTCCTCCTAATTACAAGGAACTTGATAAAGATAAGAACTCTCTCACTGATAAGCCACAGAGTATAGAGCAGGTACTTCATGAACATGGCCTGCTTTCAGTAATTGGAAGAAAACATGGTACAGGCTTCTTTGGAGTTTGTGCAACATGTAAAGTTGTTCTAGGCTGCTTATAAGGCAGGCATATCAGCAGCAAAGACAAAAGAGGATGAGATTGAAAGTATGAGTGCACCAAGACTCAAGGTGTGGAACATTGCTGAGATGGATGCTCTTTAACTGGAGGTCAATCCTATTGAGAGGGTGAGGACAAGCAAAGTAACATCAAAGCTGATTCCAATTCTTTCTTGAGGCTTTTTTCAATTCTTTCAATTCAAATTCTTTATAGATTTCTGAGAACTAATGAAACTTTTCAAACAGCCAAAGAATTAATACCAGAGTGTCTGGATGTAGTCATAGTGCAGAATATTTGAGAATACTTCTGCCACTGCTGGAAATACATCCTCCTTTCTTGTTATGTACTAACATATTGTTTACATAGCCATGAATTCAATATCAAACAAGCAGCCTATGCAAAGAAGAAATATACCTCTCATTGATGCATACCAGGTAATCTTATGATGAGTGTTAACATTATCAACTATGCTTGATAAAAGATGGGAATCTCTTGGAGGCCTTGATTGTGAAAGGAATTATTATATATGTAACCTTGACTAGTATATAATAGAGTTTGTTTGACTTTTCTGATCAACAAAAAATCAAAACATTTGCTGATTACTTTGGAGAGCACACCAATGATAGAACTGACAGATATAACCTGAATTCAAGTGTTTTTGTTTTGACCACTAATCATAAGGAAAGAATGTAGTTAAGCTTTATCTGCTTTTTCTCCTTTTCAGATCAATGGATGGGACATGAGCATGTGCACTGTGTGTTTTTTTTAGACTGTATAGTTGTTTTACATGCCTACAGTGCCTCAAAAGCATTATTCTTGGCATAGAGAATTCTCTGACTTGTTCTCTTTGAAACTTCCTGTGACAGCTTATGTGATCATATCACAGGCACAAGAGGTGGCCCTTACTACAAAATGTGATTGAATGCATCTTTGGTGTTTGTAAACACTTCTTCAAAGCTCATGGTTGTTGCACCTGAATACAACATCATAATATAAGCCAAGATTCCTGCTTCTCTTGGACATCTTTACAGCTTCATTGGTATTCATGATTTTACAGACATACTACAGATGAACATGATCATTTACATTGATGGAGTCCTGGAACAAACTCAACATATTTATGAGGATCATTTTGGAGGCTATATTTCAATGGCAGAGAGTCAAGCATACAACAGAAAAGAGGGATGAGACTGCAAAGGTTATGATTGAGGATTACCAGAATCTACCTGCTGAATGTGAAGGGTATTTTCTGGATGTACCATATAAAGAGATATAATCTAGATTGAGCATCATCTAGCTTTCAGTTGATATATGAAACATATGAGTCCTTATCTTTAACTCAACTGATCATGTCAGCAAAGACAGTATTATGATGAGCTAATTTGAACACCTTCAATTGGCTGTGCAGAGATAACATTGCATCCTGTTCTATTACCCTGATTAATGGATCCTACAACAGTTGTGAGGACTTCACTACTAGAAACCTTACAAGACTTGACAGCTTTGATGGATGAAAGTTGTTGTAGAGCAATGGTGCACATTTGAGTGTTGCTGGCATAGCTGGAATCAAAGTGGTAACCTCTGTTCATTAAAAGGAATGAGTTAAAGGACCCTCTGATCAGATTCAGTCCAGACTCACACAATTTTCCCAATTGTCATCTTCCCTCTGGGCTGAATCTTCATCCATAGGAGGGTTAATTTTACTCCCATGAGAGTCCTGACTATTGTTCAAGCCCTGTGTACTCTTGCTATCCATGCCAGCATTATGTAAATTACTATCAATCAGAGGAGTGACATTACAAGCATGAGAGGATAGAAACCAGCATCACCAGTTGTGACAGTGCCATCCATGAGGTTGGCTATTGAACAGGAAGGGTGCCATTTTTCATTTCAAACAATTTGGATAGGCCTTCAGAGATAAGATAACAGTCAGGAGAAATGAGCAATGTGTGGTGGTGACCACCTGCCTTTTGAAGCTTCTTCCATGCTTGATCAGATGCCATGACCAAGTTCTCCTCTTCATTCCAACCAAATCCTAAGATTACCCACAACTTGAATGGTTTTATTTGTATTGGGTTATCATTTGAATCTCATTAATCCACATTAATGATAAGCCCAACTGCAATCTGAAAAGGCCCTTTAATCTGTACAAAACCAAACATATGATCTATTTAAGTTCTTCTGACCTGCTGACAGCCTGCATTTTTAACTCTTTCAATGGTACTAAATGTACACTTTGATTTGATGCTATAAACACCATGTTGCTAGCTTTAAGATCACCTGATAGATGATATAAAGGTATGAACATGAAGACCTCATATGTACCACTCTCAGTCTCTTCTCATGTATCTCCTTACTGTATTCTTTACAGCTATAGTCTTAGTCCTTCCAGCATTTGGAGTACTCCATGGTGGACATATTGTGATGTTCAAATCTGCTAATGCCACATACTTCATGGCAAATAAGAAGATTCCAGTGAAAACCTGTTACAAAATTATCAATGGATGTGCTGGTATGTTCTGAGCTATCTGATTCTTTGTATTAAAATATTTCAATACATCTGTTCTCAAATGCAGGCACTTTTACCAATGAGCAGATCCAGACTTTACAATCTGATCCAGATGTGAAAGGGATCTATGAGGATCTCATTGTTAAGACTGCTGCTGTTACTCAGTGTGTTGTCTTCCTGTATTTAGTCTTAACTGATAACCAATATATTAAGGTTAGGACTTATGCTACTTGGGGACTTGCACGTTTAAGTTCCAAACATAAGCTCAGAAACCAAAATCCTTTGTATGCAGTGGTACCTTTCAGATTGTAATACTCATTAATATTGTGTGATGCAGTGCAACATCCTTCAAATACAAGTATGATGAAAAGGCTGGTAGAGGTGTTGATGTTTATGTTATTGGTGTGTTGCTTCTGTTCTTCAACTATGAGAGACTCTGTAATTTGACTCTTAAAACACTTTACCTAGACACAGGCAAGCCTTCTACTAGAAAAATATCCATTACATTAATTTCCATGTCATACCTTGCAAAGGTGTTTATATTGATCATGTAGATTGCTAGAGATTATTATCTGCCTTGCTTTTATTTACTATTTTCTAGGCTGATTTTGGTGGACGTGCAAGGTGGGGTGCCACATTTGGTGGATATCCTGATAAAGATGACACTGGTCATGGAACTCATGTTGCGTAAATTGTCAAATGCTCTACTGACATTCTTAAAGCTGACTTTAATAAAGTGGAATAATAGCTGGCAATAAGTATGGTGTTGCCAAACAAGCTAATATCATTGCAGTCAAATTTATGCATAATGGGTAAGATCTTGACTATTGATAGATTTTTTTTGTAATTATGATCACTCACACTAGTAATGCTACAGAAATGGCAAAGGATCTGACTTGTGAGTCACTTTCTACTCTAAAGCTTTGAATCACTGCAAATTCACACTTGTTCAGTCTTTCTGGATTGGACTATGCTTATAACTCAGCATTGGCCTCACATCACCATTCTGTTATCAACCTCTCCATTAGTTTTGAGCGATTTGAACCTGTTGATGATGCTGTTGCCTCAGTATGCTTTTTTCTTTTTTATGCTTCTTCAATCTATTGCCTCAAATTAGTAGTCTGACCCCAGAATTTCTAGTTGACAGATAAAGTTGTTCTTGTTGTAAGGAAAAATCTATTGTCTTTCTCTATAATTTTTCATATACCAAGTGATTAGGCTGCAGCAGGCAATCAAAATATTAAAGCAAGTCATAGATTCCCTGCTGGAGTTCCCAATGTAATCACAGTTGGTGCTTCTAATATCAATGACCAGCGAAGGATTGCTTCAAATTGGGGTGAAGCTGTTAATATATTTGCTCCTGGAGACAGAATCATTAGCACTGGAATTCATGGTCCATATGTGAGTCCAGTTTATAGCATTCATCAGTCTATCCTCATTGGATCCTTCTGAACAATTCAGTCCATCTATGTTGGTTCTGGAACATCCATGGTGTGTTTGTTTTTTATCACACATAACTACTTAATATAAAGAATATTAAAAATACAGGCTGCCGCTCATGTTTCAGGCCTTGCTGCCATTTTTCTTACTACAGAGAGGCTTACAACAGCTCAAATGTATGCCAAGTTAGTTGATTATGCTCTTAAAGATGTTCTCATTGACATTCGTAAGTTTGCCAATATAAATTCTCATTTAAGCTAAGTGAAATGAAGCTCCACACACACCTAACTTACTTGCACACAATGGATATGACTCAAGTGAGGAAGAGCAGAAGGGAGAGGAGGCAGATGAAGAGGATGAGCCAGATGAAGAGGTGAAGCCAGATGAAGAGGATGAGCCAGATGCAGAGGATGAGCCAGATGAAGAGGATGAGCCAGATGAAGAGGATGAGCCAGATGAAGTGGAGGAGGCAAAGGAGGCAAAGGAAGATGAAGTGGAGGAAGCAGAGGAGGCAAAGGAGAGGGAGTAATTAGATATAAATTTATAGCAGATAGTGAATTCAAGGCATGGTGATATATATATGGGTACATATGCATATCCATGTATACAACACTTCTGCTATGTTACTGTGTTCCTCATATCATTCATTTAGGTCATCCTGTCACTCTGCACTTGCCAATCTACTGGTACTGCTACAGAGGCCCCAAAATGTCTGCTTCCACTCCTTTGTGTACTCTGACTATGACATTTTAATCTGATCAAATTGAATTCCACATAACTTTCATCTGACATTATTTTCTAGTTGATACAATGTTATCAAGTTCAAGATTTGCATAGAGCCAAAATGTTTGTTTTTTTCTTTATTTAAACTGGAGGTCACTAAGGAGTAGTAGAGTTTGACAAGCAATTAAACAAGGATGACAGATTCAC
The DNA here is from genome assembly GCA_018857285.1 of Termitomyces sp. Mi166#008. Taxonomy (NCBI): domain Eukaryota; kingdom Fungi; phylum Basidiomycota; class Agaricomycetes; order Agaricales; family Lyophyllaceae; genus Termitomyces; species Termitomyces sp. Mi166#008. Next base: position 4,265 of record JABAKA010024227.1, on the reverse strand, counting down.
ATTCATCACCCATCAATTTATATAGAGCCAAGCAATGTTTTCCAGATTATGCCAACTGTCCAACATCGTGCATCTTTGCAAATTCTTCCAGTGCCACCAAATATCCACTCTGATTTGATGCCACAGACACCATGTTACTGGTCAATAGATCATGTAAGTACTTAAAGACAAGTACACTAAATGTATCACTCTCTGTGTCCTTCATGTTCCCTTTCAAACCCACAATGCATTTCCTTACTGCACTCTTTGTAACTATCACCTTATTTTTTCCAGCATTTGCAGGACATATTGTAATGTTTAAGTCTGCCAATGGCAGACTTTTATTCAAAAAAGAAAACATTCCAGTGAAAGTCTGTTGGAAGATCATCAATGGGTGTGCTGGTATATTTACAGCTATTCAATTCCTTGCAATTTCAATGTCTCAATATATCTGACTTGTCCCAATTGCAGGCACTTTTACCAATAAGCAGATGCAAATCTTACAAGCTAATCCTGATGTTGAAGGGATCTATGAGGATGGCCTTGTTAGAGCTGCTGCTTCTACTCTTACTCAGTTTGTTTTCTTATGTTTACTGCTAACTTGCTGTCGACTAATAACAAAACCATTGGTGTTAGAACTGATGCAACTTGGGGACCTGCACGATTGAGTTCCAAGCACAAGCTCAGTAACTCAGATCCTTTGTAGGCAGTGGTGCTTCTCATAGTTGCATCAACTGACAGCAATACAGAGCAAGAAAATTCCAATACAAGTATGATAAATTTGCTGGTAGAAATGTTGATGTCTATGTTATTGGTGTGTTGCTTTGGCTCCTGGACCAAGAGAGAATGATGTGATTTGATTCTTTTGGCACTTGAAGACACAGGTATGCCTGTTATGAGACCAGCATGCATTACCTCATGCATTACCTCACTTTCACACTATAATTTTTGAAGGTGTTTATATTGATCATGTAAGTTATCACAAGTTCTTGCTTGCTTTACTCAGTATTATCTAGCCTGAATTTGATGGACGTGCAACATGGGGTGCCACATTTAGTGATGCCATATTTACTAGTGCCTCTAAGAAAGATATAAATGGTCATGGAACTCATGTTGCGTAAGTTGCCAAACTTTATACTGACACTCTTAGACCTGATTGTGCAAAGTGGAATAATAGCCAGTAAAACATATGGCATTGCCAAGCTAGCTAACATCATTGCAGTCAAAGTTGTGGATAGTTCAAACATGTAAGATCATAATTATTTGATGCATCTTTTGTGATTAATGGTCCCTGATAATAATAACATAAAAGGGGTACTGAGTCTGACATGTGGGTTATTTTCAAGGCTTATTGGGATCACTATTAATTTGCATGATTCAGTATCTCTGCATTGCAATATGTTCAGGAATCAGCACAAGCCTCCCGTAGGAAAGGTTGTTATTCTGTTGTCAATTTATCTCTTGGTCTCAAAGATTCCAAACCTCTTGATGATACTCTTGCAAAAGTATGCCTTTCCTCTCTTCTATATGCATTTTTTCAGTTGCATTTGACTTGGTGGCTTCCAGGTAACAAATGATGTTGTTCTTGTTGTAAGCAGAGATCTGTTGTTTTCCTGACACATTCCTGGTACTTCTAATCTAACAAATTATTAGGCTGCAGCAGGCAATACAGCTGAATTAGCAAGCCATTTTTCTCCTGGACGCTCTCCAAATGTAATCACTGTTGGTGCTTCCAACATCCATGACAGGCAAGCTTATTTTTCAAATTGGGGTGATGCTGTCAATATATTTGCTCCTGGAGAGAAAATCATTAGCACTGGAATTCATGGCCCACATGTGAGCCATTAGCAGCATTCTTCAGTATATGCTTATTGGTTGCCCTTCAAACTGTTTAGTTCACTGCCACTAAATCAGGAACATCCATGGTATGTACATTTTCCATTTAACAGAAGCAATTGATGGAAAGATAAAATACAGGCTGCTGCTCATGTTTCAGGCCTTGCTGCTATCTTCCTTGTTGATGGCATGTTAACAACATCTCAAATGCATGCCAAGCTAGTTCAATATGCTCTTGAGAATGTTTTAACAAATTTCCGTAAGTTATTTCTGATATGAAAGTCACCTGAGCTGAGCAAAATGAAGCCCCTGACACACCAAACCTTCTTGCACACAATGGATATGACTCAAGTGAGAAAGAGAAGAAGGAAGAGGATGAGCCAGATGCAGAGGATGAGCCAGATGCAGAGGATGAGCCAGATGCAGAGGATGAGCCAGATGCAGAGGATGAGCCAGATGCAGAGGATGAGCCAGATGCAGAGGATGAGCCAGATGAAAAGGATGAGCCAGATGAAGAAAATTAGCCAGGATGAGGCAGACAAAGTGGAGGAAGTGGAGGAGGTAGAGGGAGAAAAGGAAGTGGAGGAAGTGGAGGAGGCAGAGAAGGCAAACGAGAGGGAGTGATCAGATATGAATTCATAGGAATGATAGAGACAGCAAATACACAAAATATATAGTGGTAGTACATATGTCAGTTGAATTCCCAAGTGAATCGGATGCTCAAGCTTTGAGCTGCATCTTGGTCTCCAGATTGTTGTTGACCTCCAAATGGTTGGACAATATACGTATCTCTGTACCTGGGATTGTTTAGAACCTCTGCAGCTTCTCTAGAGGAAACTGTAAATATGTTGATTGACTTTTTTAGCTGGAGAAATCACAAGCAAAAAGACGAAGAAGACTGTATTTTGCAATGTCAAAGAGAGCTGTGAATGTAAAATATGGAATAGAGGTAGTACAATTCTTAAGCTTTTGATTACGAATTATAAACAGCTTGAAGATGGCGATGCACAGAAAGGAGGATAGAAAGCATCAAAGGATGTGCGTAGTTCATGCAGAGCCGCCAACCTCTGTTGATTCGGGATGATTAATTAGTTATAGTATTGTAAGATAGGGTAGAGAGACTCACGTTCTACCATGACATCAATCGTGTCTAGGGAGTAGGATAGAGAGTATTAGAAAAGGAAGGGTAGGGTAGGAGAAAGTATAAAACGAACCATTGTCTTCCATCTCAAGAGTTGTAGGCGTATCGTCCTCACTTATCCGGGTGCCATCATACAAGAATCTAAAACAGGATAAAATCAGCCGTCCATCGAACGTGAAACGCGCAAAGACAGGATTAAGGTCGTGAAAGAACAAGGCACGAAGCCCTTAGGCCAAAGAAAGAAAGGGGAAACACCACGCCGCAACGCACCGGATACTGTTAACGTCCTTCCCAACCTTGTTCGCATACGCCCCCTGAAGCTTGCTCAACTTGGTGCTGCGCTTGATCTTGAAAAACACCTCCTCGCCGGTTGAGCTTACAACCTGTCAAATAAAAAAAAAGTCAGCAAAATTGCCTCAAACGAGATCGCGCGCCCAGCCAAACAACGACCGAGCCAGGAGCACGGTGGCTCCGAACAAGAATCAAGAGAGAGAGGGACCTTGATGTTGATTGTGCTATTCGCATCCTCAGCCTTCACGTCCTCCTGCCTCAGCTGTTGCGACGCCTCAGTGTCCGACATCCTGCTTGTGCTGTGTATAATTCAACGTGTAATCCAGGTGGTCCGTGCGTGGCGAGTTTCCTCTCGAATTTGCAGAGAAATTGGCACTCTAGCCGAGTATCCGAGATTGATGGATACTAGAAAGCGGTAAGCGGAGAAAGAAAGGCAGGGCTGGTCGATGTTGCGACGCGCACTGAAAATGTGTCAATGACAAAGATGAACGGGCAAAAATCGTGATCAGCTGGATTACGTAATGCTATGCATTTTTTTGCAATAGGCGCCGAGAAACAGAACCTGGAGCAGAGAGTGCCCTATAGGAAGCAATCATAACATACATATTACACAGCTACAGTACAGTAGTATAATCTATAGTTGAGTATGAAATCGCAGGAAGCCCAGATAAGAGATGGAAAAGCATGGAACAGACGAAACTGACCCTCACCCCCTCCCTTTCGCCTTCGCCTTCCTCCCAGCACCACCAAGCCGACTCAGCAAGCTTTTTGCCCTAGCGTACTCCACATCCTCCTCACTCGAGTCCTCCCACATATCGCTCACCTCCGGCGGCGTAGCGCTAAACGTGGGGTTCAACGACACCCGCACGCTTTTTCTCCTTCTCGGCTCAGAAACGAGCGCTGGTGGTTCTTCAGCGCCTGCTGCGGTTCCGTCTGGAGCTGAAGCTCGAGGAGAATCATGATTCTCCTGCGTACCATCGTCCGCTTCGAAAAACACCTCGTCGCCCGAATCACTCGA
>JABAKA010024226.1:0-15994 GCA_018857285.1 Termitomyces sp. Mi166#008 | reverse complement strand
AGTTTGTTGCAATAAAGGATGTCCTAGAGGCCAACTCACGTTCAAGGTTGGGAGCAAATTTGGCCTCAAGTATGCTCCGCAGGGTTCTCATGTGTCGCGGGAAGGTGATATGACGCATGAAGAAGTCAATTCCATCAACGGGATATCGGTCGAGATATTTTCCTAGTGGCTCGGAAAAGGGGCTCTGATTTGAGAGACACATCTGAGATTCAGTTTGCACGATCGAATTGACAAGATTCTCGAGGAAGATGTTCGCCGCGGAAGGTAAAAGGTGGAAGATGTTCGCCAAACGGACTAATTTTGTGATGCTTTCGTTGTTTGTGAGAGGAACAGTGAGCATCGCGGGGTCGGCAACAATCCGGAAGTGATCAAGGAGTTTATGTCCAATTTCAACCTTGAAATAATTGGTAAGTAGTTCCAAGAGGCGAGCAAGTCCTTCCAAGCCAGGGACCGACAGCCGTTTAGGATCAGCGAGGTTCATCAGGATAGGACGCAAGCCGGTCTGTAACAGTTCCTTCGGGAGGCGACTTTGGTGAGTGAGGACCATACGAAGTCCTTCATGTGCCACGTCTTTGATCTCAGGCGAGGGGGAATACAAAGACTTGAAGTACAGACTTGTCACCCTGGACAAGATCATTAATTAGGGAACTAAGTACTATAGCGAAACTCACCTCTGTCTCGTTTGAGCCTGACGTTGGAAAAAGTCAGTAAGAGGCATCGAAGCTGTCAAGAGCTTGATGCAGGCGACACGCAATTGAATAACTTCAAGGGCGCTCTGACGGCCTGGTGACCGCCCCAGAAGAGCATTATCCTCGGCATCCGCTAACGCAAGTGTCTCATGGAGGAGCCGAAGTAATTCGTCATTCAATTCAACGAGCGGGGGGTCTAGGCTGATACAGTAACGAATTGCTTCCATCATTCCAATTTGCTTCATGAAAGGGAGGGCTCTTAGAGGTTTCGTGTAGATGCCCGTCACAGTACGTTCTCGATGGGGCATCAGGAGGTCGACTGCAGGGCGTCCACTCAAGGATACCAGAAGCCCTATACAGGCTTGAGCAGCTTGGCGAACAACGGCGTTTGAACTCTGAAGTTCTGGAGAAAACAAACCGACAAGATGAATAAGCTTGTTCCTTGCGGGACCTGGACTGTCTCCATGAATTTCGAGCTCGGATGTACAGATTCGGAGCACGCCGAGTAGAAGATCAGTGACTTCATCTACATCCCGAGGGAGGTCCCGGGGAAGGTCCTTCAAAACATGGAGAAGGGTTCGGATAAGGTCAATTTCACGTTCCATGACCCACTTTGTTCCATATGCAGGAATGGAAGAAAGGTTCTTAATACCTTGGCATCCAGCACTTTTGTGAATCCACGAGTCTTCAAGGCATAATCCCGTAATCCGATTTGCTATTTGATGTAATATCCCCATGATGTCCTGCGGCGTGACATTCGGGCTGCTTGGTGCGACAAGGTCGTGTAAAATCAGCACAAAGATAGATTGAGCAACCTTGGCTTGAGCTCGTTGATCACGGGCAAGGCCGTAAGGAAGGGAGTCGAGGAACGATGAAAGTAGCCCACGAGCTCCCGGTCCTCGTGAATGGTTACGCCAGACCTCGACCTCAAACGCATTTTGTGCGACTTTCCGTATAAATGATTCGGCTCGAGGTTGAAGGTCTGGTATATTCAACCCATCAAAGATGCCTTCCATCCCCTGTACAAAGACATCTTCCAGGTTCTGGCCCGAAATACCCTGAAGACTGTTCAATCAATGAAAACCAGAAAGTTTATACCGACTGACTTCATGAAGCATGACTGTCATGCAGTTCTCCAATAGAGTGTACGAGTAGCCACGATCAAACGGCGACCCCTTCGAAAGCGTTCGGCAAGCTAAAGACATGATCGGACCTAAATCCAATTTCTCTCCTGATCCCCCAAAAGTGATCGCCACCTTCGCCAGTTCTGAGTGTTGGCGATATTTCAGAGCTGGTTCTTTCGTCAGTAGACGACGATTACGCCCGCCCAATTTTCCCAATATACGAATGGTTGTGTGTGCAGGATGGTGATTTGCAGGTAAAGGCTTCAAATGGCTATGGAGAGCTTCCATCAACTCACGGAGCACTGTGCTGAGAGTTGGGTCAAGAAAATCAGGAGTAAGGTTGTCGATACAGAGCTCAAGCGTTCGGAGGCCTTGCGAAACCAACTCTGGGCCACCTCGCAACGCAAGAGCCAGAGGTTGCATGAGGTAATTTAGATGTGGAAGTAGGTGGGTCAGGCGTAACGGGACCGTCAGACATAATTCAACTATCATATCCCGCGTTGGGCCTTCAGAAGCCATCAGTTGGCGGTTGAGGCTATCCAGCATTTCGGGCAACAAAGGCAGGACAGCAGTGTAGAGCAACTCAAATCTACCTCCTCCTCCACCAATAGCTCTGAAAAGGGCACGAAGCAGGTGGAAGTAGTTCGTTGGCTTGGTAGCTTTCGCAGCCAACGGGAAACAGTCCATTAGGAGCTTGGGTAGATGAGTCTTCAATATGACTTCATTTGTGTTTGCGTATGCTGTCACAGCGCCAAAGGCCATCTTGAACAACCTTATAGTAGCGGCGGCAGTCATATCATCGTACTCTCCGAGAAGATGGAGTCGGTCTACCAAATAACCAAGAACAATTGCAAGGAGAGTCGGCGACGTAGCCTCCCGGGTGAAGAGGAACTGGCAGATGTTCAAGAGAATCATCCGCTTGGAAGCACATTTGAAGAAAAAGTCCATCTTGACAGTCCAGACTTCCTGAAAAACGTGTAGGTTCATTTCGAGGAGCGCGTGTCCAAACCAGTCAATTGCATCATTTTGATCATTGATACGAGGATCGGGGTCAAAGAGAGACATGCACTTTATGCATCCCTCAAATAACCGAAGAAATACATCACCATCTGGCGGCGTCGCATTGCACTTCTTCATAGCTGCAAGGCAAACACGGAACCCATGCAAGAGAGTTCTGAACATTAGGCGCGATTCTGAGGAGCTGGTAAGTTGCTGAAAACATGTCTCTATCTAACGAGAAATCTGACCATGAACAAACTCCTCAGGTTTTTCCATGGCGTAGATAGCGGCTCCCACTGGTCGCGATTTCTCAATAAACGCAGAATCGATAATTACCGCTTCGCTATTGTCCTTCAATTGTGTAGCACTCGCAGTGACTTCATCCTGAATCAGGGCGAGAGCTTCCAGTCGTTCCAGGCAGGTTTCGAACATTGAAGACACAAGCCGTGCAGCTTCTTTTTCGTCGCCTTTCGCGAGAATAGCATCAGTCAGTCCAAAGAGCATCTTGGCCGACATCGTGTGGAGGTTATTCCCAAGAGCAGGGTTGTGAATGATCTTCGAAAAGACGTGGACCGAACGTGCTAGCTGTTGCAGAGTCAGGTCATTTCGGATATGATGCACCAGATCGGCGATAGCGCTGTACACCACAGCCCTGGTTGTCTTCAGTACAAGGTCTCTTGGGGGATGATGAGATTACCTGAGTATCTCTTTACTGCTGACGCCCTTTCCAAGCAAGACATCCTCATCAAGAAGTTTATCAAGATGGGGCAAGAGAGCCTTGCGAGCATTGAGGCCCATAAGATGGCGAAAGACAACCATAAGCTCCTGTGCTATTCATCAGTACAGCTCGAGGTTGAATAGGGGGAGTGGAGACTTTTCGCAAAGTAATACCATTCTGGGGGCAATCTTGCAGCATGCGCAGGGCAGTAAGAATTAGAGTTTCAGAAGCTACTTCGTCAGGTTCTCCCGAAAACCTTGTGACGTAGGCAACATACGACAAGACCTGCGCAGTGTCAACCAGATTAATGGCTTCAGAAACTCATCCCATGCTTACTTTGATCTGACAATGGAGGAACTCGGAAAATCCAGAAGCATTTTTGATAGTAAGTGCCATTCCAGACCAAATTCCGCCCATCGCTTCGTAGTCATCGCGTGCCTTCTGCTGTGCAGGTGACTGGAGCGCAAGAACCTCGAATGCAGGGGATATCGTTGCGTGTATATGGCCAGAAACCATTTGCCGATGTATCTGAGAAATTATGACGATGATCATGGCCATTTCGCCAAGTACTTTGAAACTTCGTATGCTCGAAGGCACGACGTTGGGATCCAAAGGTGCGGAATCCTCAGAAAAGGTAGTCACCACTACTTCTTTCAGGTTGTGCAAGCCCTCCTTGAAAATGGCTAGAAATTCTGTCAGGAAATCTTCTGTGAGAGCTCTATAGCTGCGAGTAAAGTCGAGAAGTGTTTTAGAGGCCAGAGAACCATTTTCCTCGTTGTCCTTGCGGAGTATCTGCAACATGCAGGTGTATATCTGTGGAACATAAGGCCTGACTGCCTCGTTGACGGGAAGCCGATTCATGATTTCGAGAAGAAGTCGGCGGAATTGATATTCAGTGGTATCTTTCTGAACCGCCACTTCGCCATTTCGTAGAAGATCGAGTATGGCTGGAATGAGGACAGGAATTGCTCGTATCGATTCAATGTCCCGAATGGTATCGATCATCTCGCGTATTTCTGCAGCGACCGCATGCTTGGTTTTAAGGTCTACCAATGTAGTCTTTAGCGCCCAAATACTTTGGGAGAACGACAGAAAGATACCTATGTTAGGATCTGCTATCCTACCGGCGCGTAGTTCGAGGTCGGATGTGGTGCCCAGGTGGGGACTGGACTCCATGGTTGGTAAACGAACCTGGGAGGTACACAGTCAGGACGAGGGACGATTGCCTATTTTGGAGAAACGCGATATTTGCGTGTGTGTTAATGTCGCAGTGTTTGATTCAAAGGTTATTGCCAATTCCGATCAAAAGACTGCGGAAATTGTTGCCATCTTGATCTGCAGATACTGGACATAACCGCAAGATGTTACAGATTTGAGCATCACGGGTCTGATTCTGAAGCTCCCAGTCCTGATGAAAGCATCTCTATGTGACAGATTCAATATCGAAGGTGATGGTGTGCCACTCGTTGCAACAACAGACCATCACCGAGTGCCAGGGCTCGAACTCTTTGACACCGACGACATGATGCCCCCTCTCTCTGGTGTATAGTCTCGTCGAACTGTGTCTACTCTCCCGTCGAACACAACTGGTGCTTGGAGCCGGACTCTCGAGGCATACGCCTTCGTTCTTAATTCGACTTTCGCTCGTTGCTTCTTCAAAACGTCGTTTCGCTCCTCAGTCGTTCATTGCTTCTTCCAAACGACGTTCTTTCCTTTGGACCGTCCGGATTGTACTTTTCTCCCTACCGCGCAAAGCCGCATTTCACTATGGATGTGTCACATATCAACGAATTCGTTCATCATCCTGACTAGTACGTGCTTGATCCTTAAAATACTACCTTTGTGGCATTGCATAGTTGACTTGTATGCAGTCAACAGATTTCTTCTTTTTTTCTTGGAGCAGTATTTATTACCAGCTTAAATTATTCGTTTCAATGGATACGCGGTTTCTTTCCCCAACTTAAGGAATGGATATCCCGGAAACGCTCGCCGGCCAACGACCTGGAGAACAACGATGATTTTGAGAAGGCTTCCATCGCGTTATCACTGAGTAGCGTCCGCTCGCGAGAGAACTTGACTCTCGTCTTCACCCTCTCATTATGTTTCGTTTTCGCCAGTATCGCATTTTTTGGATCTTTGTTGTCTTTCCCCCGAATCGCAGGAAGCCCCTCATGCGGTATGTATCCCATCAATTCGTTCCATGCGTGATAATCAATCATGTACCCAGCCTTTCTTGTAGCTTGGGGAGGCGTGGCAACGCAGACAGCTAGCATCGTTGGCATCTTCGCCCTTCTTCTTGAGTTGAAAGGTCTAGGAATCCGCAATGTAGAACACTATGCATCTCTAGCTTGCCTCTTTGTCGAAATAGGTAATGTTTCTCCCGTGTTGAAAGTATAGATTAGGCTCTGAACTGGTATTAGTCCTTGTGTTTGCCAATAACGCTGTTGGAACTGGTGGTCTAAGATCTCTGAAGTATGCTGCGTCTTTCCTCTCGTGTACCGACAACTAATACGTGATCAGGTCCATCACGTCCTTAGATGTCGCCATTTGTTATAGGAAACAGTACGTCCTAAGTTCTCACCGAATTCGCAACGGTCTCTCATTTTTTACGTGGCTCAGCTTCCTTCCTACTGCAGTGACAACTTCGCTGATCGCTGTGTTTATCGAATGCTATGTGCTTCTACGGTTCGCTACCTTACTTACACAGCGCGCAACTTTGGCAAGTCAGCGTCCTGCTGCCTTGTGTGATGGTAGAATCGGAAAGGTTCTGTCGTTGTTGTTCCTCGAAGTGTTGACCATCGCACCCTCGGCCGTACGCATCACTCTCGTCGCGGACTTTATTCCCCTCAGCATAGGAGCCCTCTTCGTACTTTGTGAAAAGTTTTATTTTGCTTTCAGAGAGGTCAAAGACTAACATGATATCACTGGCCAGGGACATTTAATACCTACAAATTCATTCGAGAGGAGAAGGATGTGTTTAATCCTAGTGCTCCATCTCTTCTGCGGTCAACCTGGTTCAGCAGTTCTTCCGGGTGGTCTCAAGATCGAGATAACAGCCAAATGAGAGCATCTGCAACCCTACCTACCATATCCACCATATTTCATCCCTTCTCGGCTCAATACCAACAACATGCATCCCGCTTCAGTGCGACCAGTATGACTGCTGAGGTAGGGATTATCCAAACGACTAAGCGTTCAGCACCAGCACCATCAGCACCAGCACCAGCACCAGCACCAGCACCAGCACCAGCACCATCAGCACCAGCACCATCAGCACCAGCACCATCAGCACCAGCACCATCAGCAACAACAACTGTTATTGCCACTGCCGCTGAAGGGCATTCAACGCAAACAGAAACATCACATGTTCTACCTCGTGCTTCCCCTACCGTTGTCATTCCGCCTATGTCGCCGGATGGGGTGGAAGTACAAGTGACGAGTCGAGAGCGATCTCCATCTGCAACACCAACGAGCATCCTGATGCACCCTTGGCACGAGAGACGTGACAAGAAACGGAAGAGACGAAGTAGCACGGGTGATCTTTATCTCAAGTCGATGATGGGGGAAGAGGGATTGTTGTATACCGTTCAAGGACTTGCATTCCCACTACCGCCTGTTGTTTCACCGACTGGTCCCACGCGTCGATATTCAAGCTCGACATTAGCATCACCAGTGTTTTCGCAGGAAGGCGGTGAGGGCGAGAGGCGGAATAAGGTGCATTTGGTGACCTTTTCGTCGGTATTCCGGGAGGGGCTGCCTCGACCGGGTGTGCCATCATAGATGCGATTACGTAATTATAATATAGCGCTTGCGGGTGTCGCAGTGCGTAGGTTAACCCTAATCCGCGAGCGATGGCGTCGAGTGAGCTGTTGAAGCAGATCCAGGCGGGTAAGAAACTGAAGAAGGCAGAGACTAATGACCGCAGTGCTCCTGTCCTCGATGGGCCTGGCAAATCCGGTGGCGGCGTGCGCGCACCTGCAGCTGCAGGTGGACCAAGTCTCGGTGTCGGTGGTGGACCTCCACAACTGGGGGGACTGTTTGCAGGTGGGATGCCCAAACTGAAGCCTGCAGTGCACAATAATGCTCGTGAGTCCAATTGCAAGCATGTTTCCTGCAGTTGAAACAACTACCGACAGCGAAACCTGCTAATCTAGCCAAACCCCCGTCGATCCCCAAACGAGATGCGCCGACGACGCCTGCGAGAGCCGTGCCCAGCGTGCCGCCGCCAAAACCTCCATGGCCAGCGTCCGCACCGTCGCCGAAACCGCCATTACCAGCGTCCGCGCCGCCGCCGACACCAGCATCACCAGCGCCCGCGCCACGCAGAGCACCGCCCCCTATACGTGCACCAGCTCCCCCGCCTGCTCGTCCTACGCCAGCTCCTCCTGCGCGTCCCTCGCCTGCGATACCTCCGCGGTTACCTCCAGCCATTCCTCCTCGCAATGCCACACCGTCACCGCCCCCATCAACGCCTGTTTCGCGGCCAGTGCCCGCAATTCCCCCTCGCGCACCCCGAGCTCCACCCACCTTACCAGGCAGAGCTCCTCCGCCCCCACCACCTCGGCCGATCAGTGTAGGCCCTACTTTTGCTAGAGTAGTCCCCCCGCCGCCTGGTCCAGGCTCCTCTTCTCCTGCTAGAGCAGTTCCACCTCCACCGCCTGGTCCAGGCTCCTCTTCTCCTGCTAGAGCAGCTCCACCGCCTGGTCCAGGCTCCTCTTCTCCTGCCAGAGCAGTCCCACCTCCACCGCCTGGTCCAGGCTCTTCTTCCGTAAGAGCGGCGCCACCCCCGCCTCCTGCACGCAAGCCGCAGCCAACTAGCGATGGTATTCCCGCACCGCCTTCGCGTGTTCGTGCGCTATCTGAAGCAGATTCCCCGCCTGTGCGGGCACCCCCGCCACCTCCTGCAACCCCTCGCTCTAGTCTGTTCCAACCCAGCCCAGCTGCGAGTTTGAATCCGCCACCGCCGTCTCGGCGAGTGCCGTCCGTCAATCAGACAAATGGCACGGTACCGTCTCGTAAAGGTAAGAAAAATGTTGCAAGCTCAACTTTTTTTGCCCTCATCTAACTGTCTTGTCAGTCCCTTCACCCCCTCCGACGTCTGGTGGACATACGTTCCCCGTGACAGACTTTCCTCCGCCGAGAGAGTTCCACGCACAAGACAGAATTTATACGAGTGGACGGTCGCGTGGTAGTAATTTTGATATCAAGGCATTGTAGAAATACTTGTGTATCTAGAGTATGAGCGGGGACACTACGGAGTAATATCCATCGACTAACGGAGTAATGAGTATGGCGCACCGGGGAAGGACCGATCGGGTTAGCCGAGGTTGTTTGTCAGACGCGTGAGCTGACACGTCAGTCTCTAGTATTCGGTTATAAGCAACGGTTCGGCTGAGCGAGCTTTCTCTACCTCTCCCTCATGCGTTTCTCCCTTTCTTCTCCTCTGTCTCTCCTCGCCCTTGCTTCTCTGGTCCTGGGCGAGGCCACATCTGATGTCCTCAAATTGACTTCGGCTGACTTTGACGATACCGTGAAGAACCATGAGCTCATCCTTGTAGAGTTCTTCGCGCCCTGGTGCGTCTCGTTTCTTTTCATCTCGTCCCGATGAGGCACTCAAGTTTTCCTTTCCAAGGTGTGGCCACTGCAAGGCGCTCGCCCCTCACTACGAAGAGGCCGCCACCGCTCTCAAGGAGAAGAACATTTCTCTCGCCAACGTCGACTGTGTCGACCAGGCAGACCTTTGCCAGGCACACGAAGTTCAGGGTTATCCGTACGCTTGCGTCTGGTCGTGTGATTCCGACGCTCATGTCTCCCCAGGACTTTGAAAGTCTACAAAAACGGTGTCCCCGCCGACTACCACGGTCCTCGCAAAGCCGATGGCATTATCAGCTACATGATCAAGTAGATATTTTGTTTTGGCAACTGCGACCCGTCCTAACCTTTCTTCTTACTTCCAGACAATCCCTTCCAGCTGTTTCCGAGGTCACTGCCGCGAACCATGAAGAGTTTACAAAAGCTGACAAACTCGTGGTTCTCGCCTACCTTCCTACCTCCACTTCCCTCCCCGCACCCGAATTTAGCGCAGTCGCCGAGCAGCACCGTGACGACTATCTCTTTGGTCTGACAACTGACGAGGAGGCCGCCAAGGCTGCCGGTGTTACCGTCCCCGCCGTTGTCGTGTACCGCACTTACGATGAGCCCCAATCTGTCTATCCCTACCCCGTCGCCGACGCTCAGAGCAGTGATATCAAAGACTGGCTCAGTGAACTCGCCATCCCCGTCATTGACGAGGTCAGTGGCGAGAACTACCAAATCTACGCTACGAGCCCGAAACCCTTGGCCTACCTCTTCCTCGACCCCACGTCAGAGAGCAAGGATGCTACCATCGACAATATCAGGTCCGTTGCGAAGAAATACAAGTCCAAGGTTAACTTTGTCTGGATCGACGCCATCAAGTTTGGTGACCATGCCAAGGCTCTCAACCTCCAGGAAGCCAAGTGGCCTGCGTTTGTTGTTCAGAACCTTGAGAAGCAACTCAAGTATCCCTTCGACCAGAGCAAGGAGGTCACTCCTGAGGCTGCTGATGAGTTTGTTGGGGAGTACCTTGCGGGCAAAATCGAGCCTACCCTCAAGAGCCAGCCGATCCCTGAATCCCAGGATGATGCTGTCTACACTCTTGTCGGCAAGTCTTTCGATCAAGTTGTCTTTGATGATTCCAAGGATGTCTTCGTCGAGTTTTACGCTTCGTGGTATGTTTCTTGCCGCATTCGCACAGTAGTATACACACCTAATCCATCTTCAAAAGGTGTGGTCACTGCAAGCGTCTTGCGCCTGTCTGGGAGAACCTTGCTGAGAACTTTGCTGACCGCAAGGGCCTTATCGTGTATGTCCACATCCTTTCCAAGTCCTGTTTAGATGCTCATTTCTAAATCCAGTGCCAAGATGGAGGCACAAGAGAACGATCTCCCTGCTAGCGTTCCTTTCCGCATTTCTGGCTTCCCCACCTTGAAGTTCAAGCCCGCTGGTACCCGCGAGTTCATTGACTATGAGGGTGACCGTTCGTTGGAAAGCTTGACTGCCTTCATCGAGGAGCACGCCAAGAACCCCCTCACACCCGTTGTCATTGCCGAGCGCGAGGCTCAAGTACCTATTGCCAACGCTAATGCTTCCTCAGAACACGCCCATGATGAGCTTTGAGCAGTTACCGTAAGCATATTCTATATTCTAGTTACAGAAACATGATGCGCGACAACATGTTTCTGTTGTACATGACAATGTAACTTACCCAGTTATTCCTGACTCAAAATTTAGCTCGAGTCTGTCGTCGACCGAATCGAAGGCAAATAAATTATCTTCTCACTATATGGATAGCAATAGTCTAATCATGAACCACTCTTCTGTGCAGCCTGTGCTAGTTCTTTCTTCGACTTGTAAAAGTCGGAGAACGACAATCTTACGCCAAGGAAACGACAGTCAAGGTCAGAGTGGACCTGCAAATAGTGCACAATTGTTTGTGCACGCTCTGTGAAGGAAGAACCATATTCTCCCAGTCTCTCTAGTAGCCCAGGCAAAGGGTCTGACGCCTCTCTGCCAGGCTCATCGTAATAAGTGCGGCCAGTGTGAACACCCTACAAAGACGGTCAGTCGGCCAAGTGCAAGTCTTTACAAGTAATGTACACACCCGTCGAATGTCCAACTCTTCATCGCGCCGTGAAGATTCAGTTAGACAATAATTATAAAAGTTATCCTGAGAAAAAAAAAATCTATGAGAATCCTCGGTCGGAAAAAAATCTTCAGAGACCACACCATGGCTTCTCGGTATTGTAAAATAATTGAGAATATTTCCTTGACCTGGCTCAGAATAGTCTCCTGTGTTTGTCATCAAACAAAATGATTCTGCTCGCAAAAAGCAACAAACCTCCTTCCCGGTCTTCGAACTTAGTAGCAGTACCTTTTTGGCCATTCGATCCAGGTAAGATTGATGAGCATCTAGAAGTGCATCCAAATCTCCTTCTTTTTTATTCAGAAAATCAATCAAGATCTTCCATGAACATTCAATAACCTCCAAGTGACAGTGTGCCTGCATCTGGCGGACGAAGTGAATCATCTCTGTCATAACAATCCGGACCTTATGCCATTCAATTTCCAGTTCTTTGCATCTCAATGGGTAAAAATTGCGTGACAGAAGAGTACAAGACTCGCACCTGGAACACGAAGGAAATTCCGTGTGCCACCAACTATTCTCATCCAACCAGCATTCAGAGTAGCTTCAATACGTTTCATCTGCCAAAGGTGTCTGAAAAGCTTAAGGTATGTCTCCATCGAGACTGGATCAAGCACGGTGTCAATGGGTGCGTCGACTTTGTACTCCAAGGTGAAAACATCCCAGCCAATTTCGCCATGCGAGTATTCAAGCATTCGAGCATCCAGCCGTCGCCGCACGTCCAATGGATCATGGATAGCATTGGATGCCCGTAGGGCAGTGTCCAAATGTGCCGTTAAGTTATGGCGGTATAACGTGTTGGCTGGCCTTGCCAGACTGGTTCTACACAAAAAAATATCAGTCAATTGTATTATCCAGATCAGACCTAATGTTACCCCAGTGCTTCCATAAGCCTATCTGCAAAGTCACCATGTCCCAATAACAAATAGTTCTTGAGAGCAGAAAGGTGATCTAGCAGTTTGAATTTTCCAATGAAGACTTCAAATAACCGTTGACTGGCGACCTGATATGCAGCGTCAATGGAACGTTCAAGGCCTGCTATGTCGCTGTACTTCAGAACTATTATACGTCAGTATTCTGTGTAAGAACATCTAAAATGATTGGCTTACTGCCACCGGTATCACTCATCTTTTCGCGAGTGATAACCCAGTCGCTATCGTGACAACTATACCGAATGAAGTTCAAGCTTTTTCCAGTCGAAAAAATCTGACAAAATGTTAAGAATATCTTCTGTTCGCGAACCCCATAACTTGTATAGACATACTTTTCGTCCAAAAGCCTCCCCGACAAACATGGGAAGCATCTCCTTCTGGAATTGATATTTGGTTTCCCATAGCCTGAGGCCACTTTCCCGCAATCCTAGAACATCTTCTGAATCGCCACCGAACGCTCCGTCAACAGAGGGCTGGCCAATTCCACCTGGCAATGAAGAAGGGTGTACGTATTGGGCTTGTGTCATGGACTGGTCCAGTGCTACGAAGAACTCTGCAAACGGATCATAGAGTTCCCCAGAGAAAAGCCACTTATGAAGGGTGGCAAAGAAAGGTTTTGATACCTGTAACTTACGGCTAAGGACTCTTGTTGTCGAATGATCAAGAAAGGGACAAACCTCTTCCAGCAGTTGGTCAGTGAATTTGCGAACGAAGGGGTCACCGTTGTCAGCGTAACCATGTATGAGATTGACAAGAGCGCCACCATGTGTATCTTGCTAATAATGTCACAAGAGAACGAAAGCGACACTTAAACACCGACCTCGGGCGGCCTCAACACAGACGCTCATCATTCGCATGCGTAGTCTCCAGTCATTGATCCATACGTCCAGCCTTCGTAGAGTCAGTCTTGAGGTTTCACCATCATCGCGGCCAACAGTGTCAGACGATATTGCATCTTCTGACCGTGTTGTAGTAGAAGCCAGTTGCGATTCGAGGATAGCAATCATTCGGTAATACTCTGTAAGTTGCGCTTGTAGATGATGGCAAAGGCTTTGCTTGATCATGCCAACGGCTGCCGCTGCTTCAGTTTCTCGTACGTATGACTCTACACGGATATAAAGGTATCCCACTTCCGACAGTCGATGAATGAGAGCCTTTGTTGGGGCTGATATGACGTGTTTCTTGTCATTGATTTGAGGGTCACCCAAACACGGTAGAGTACTGCAGAACGCACCAATTCGTCAACAAAGACAAGTGTATTTTCTATGTTTGAGCCCTCCTGAGAAGAGAATCGAATATATTTTCCGGATATGCCTTGTAATAGATACAAGGCATCGCGAAGAAGAAGGTGCTCAGAGAGCTGCGAAAGGCCTGACATCGTGATCAAGGTGAGCAAGCGGGAGACGTTTCTACACAAGACACACCATTTTTGGCACGATACTCTTTTAATAGCTCGGCTTTCGATTCACCTCGGGATACTGGTATTCGAGGAGAAGGGGCATGACCATTGGGGGTGGGAGCTGTCGACCGTCGTGAAGGTGGAGGGAGGGCTAGTGACGGTAGGAAGGACGTGGAGGATTGCGTTTGAGTAAAAGTCGC
This sequence comes from Termitomyces sp. Mi166#008, assembly GCA_018857285.1. NCBI lineage: Eukaryota > Fungi > Basidiomycota > Agaricomycetes > Agaricales > Lyophyllaceae > Termitomyces > Termitomyces sp. Mi166#008. Next base: position 2,210 of record JABAKA010024226.1, on the reverse strand, counting down.
GAGACTCAAGAGAAACAACACCGAAGCATGTTTCCTTGACAGTACAGGCTATGAAGGTCACCTTCAGCACCCGGAGGAACAATGACAGAGGGCTTACCTGGTCGAGGAGGCGCGAGAGTAAATTCGTGAATTTGAAGAATTTGGAACCAGAAGGAGAAGTCTGGAGTACTAGAATTAAGTGGAATCAGTATGAGCTAACCTAACCTCCTAGCCCTGAGCCTACAATGTCGTTTAACTTGATCTGAAAGATAACCCAGGTCTGGTTCTTGATTCTGGCCAATGTGGCTGAAATCTCAGAGAGTTATTATGATCAAATGGAAGGGTAAATTGTCTCACCTTGTCAAAATGTCGCGACAATGAGAAACAAGTTCGTCTCTGAGAGCACGATCGTCTCTTGCTGAAGGAACCACAGAGGACACAAGAGACTCAAGAGAGGATAGCAAAGCTATCATGCTCATAGAGAATAGATACAAGACAGAAAATGTCGAGATATCAAATATTCAGGAACCCAGAGAATATAGCTAAGTACTTTCAAACGCAATTCGAACCACGGTCGCTGCCAGACGCGTCTCTCCGGTCACGTGACTTCAGGGTGTCGATTTACAATTCTCGGTCTTAAAGCTTTTAAAGTCCTGACCCTGACCGCATCCAGGATATGAGATCACTTTGCTTCACAGCAACTCTTACAAGTCATCTCCTGAATAGAAGCTTTACTTTAAAATCAGGACGATTGCATTTTTCCCCTTAAACTTTCGAGTACAAGACATGTATTTCACATCCAGATAGTGTTAAAGCAAGATCTATAACACGAAGACACCAACGATCAGAGTTTCACCTCCTTGAGACCATCCTTCCAGAATGTGAAGTATGCTGATGGAAAAAGAATGAAAAAACAAAAGAAGAAGGTATGAAGCAAGACATACGTGTGACACCGTCCTCCTGATGAAATGTAAGCAAATAAGCGATTTGCATGATAATGACGCGATAACATACCCTATAGTTCAGAAGGGCAACCATGCCTTCAGCATCCATGTTTTCTCCAGTATACTGACGATGTGCATATAGATCAACCAGATATTCCTTGAAAGTCTAGCACCAAGCCTTACAAATTCGTAGTCCTTGAAGTTCGTGACGATCTTCTTGGCATACGCTTGAGCACCCTTCTCAAAGGCCTCGCGCCTTTCCTCGGGCAGTTTCTCCTTGAGGGCTTTCATGTAGCCCTAGAAAAGGATGAGTTGATGGCCCTGTAGTATTTTGAAGGGCGATCACTTGCTTTGAGGTACGTGAGGTACGATTTCTTGTCGAAAGAGGTCGATTGCAGACGGAAGGAATGCACAACGTTGTTCACTTGGGTTGCGCCATCCTCCAGGGCTTCGTCAGCTTCCTCAGCAGACGGGTTGGCACCTATATGCAGGCACATCAGCAGAAAGACACACAGAATACCCACACAGGGCAGAATGAACGCATACAGACCAATATCAACATCTGCGCCGGCCTTTACCGTCATCAACTGGCAATCAACTTCATAGACGATATTGTCGATAAGTTTACTATGAGGCAGAATAATCATCAGTGTGTCGCTGGTCGTATAGAGAAAGTTGCGCACATTGGGAAAGCGTCGGAGAACATCTCATCGTTTCTCTCGGCGAGAATATCCGTGTAAAGCAACATGATAGACAATAGATAAAGAGGACTTTTCTTGAAGAACGGGCTCTAATTCTGTGGATTGTAGAAGGGCGTGAAAACTTATCTTAGAAGTTTCGAAAACCGTATTGACACGTGCTATGTTTGACAATCGAAATGCTGACTAAGTATGAGTTGTTACCTAAACGAGCTGCGATCCCGTGCCTTCGGCACGGATCTGCAGCTCGTTGGGGGCTTTGCCCCCAAACCCCCCGCCAACACAATGTTTCATCTGGCCCCAACCGAACAAATTCGTTCAGTTGGGGCCTCAGATATATAATGACAATGTTTAATCTGGCCACAATCTCACTGCATTCGATTGTGGCCTTGTATTTATGATGACAATGCTTAATCTGGCCCCAACCTCACAGTTGAGGCCTCAGATATATGATGACAATGCTTAAATCCAGCCACAACCTCACTTCGTTCAGTTGAGGCCTTGTATTTATGGATGATAATGCTTAAATCCAGCCACAATCTCACTGCGTTCGATTGTGGCCTTAGTTGTATGATGACAATGTTTAGTA
>JABAKA010024225.1:0-16065 GCA_018857285.1 Termitomyces sp. Mi166#008 | reverse complement strand
CTAAGACAACTTTCTTGTATATCACAATGTAACTAGTCAAATACTGATCAGTGGTCTGATTTAGTTATTGTGTGAACTGCAAGTTAGTTCTTCTGCATAGCCCCAGGGCTACAAGTGGGGATATAAGTTGGGGATTTGAGTAAAAATGTAGCTAGAGAATAAGTCTGAGGTCTAGGGGAGCTTTGGAGCATTAGAGCCAGAGAGGAAGGGGGCCAATATAGTAGTGGGGGAGGGGGGGCCTAGAGGTAGAGAGAAGAGTGAGGACAGCTGTAATATGAAAAACTGTGAAATATAATGTAAGGGAGGGAAGAGGTACTTGTGGGAGTTGAATTTCTAGTGAATTTGAAGTAGGGGGGTTACACCCACAAGAGTTCTCATAGGTCATTCTCAGGGGCCATAGCTGTTTTTCTTGGTGTTGGCATGCTTGATATAGGCTTTGTTGGCAACTTTGATCTTAGTTTAGAGAAACTCCTATAGCTTCCAAAGATCAAAGGCAGCCTTATGGGCAACATGGGAGGGAATGTCACAGAAAGAGAAGGTGAGGCAGAAGTGGTAGCCCTTGTTAGCAAAGGAGGGGGAAACTCTGGTTGCAGAATGAAAGGTGTTATTGTAGGTGAACTCTGCAATGGAGAGTTCGCACTAATTGTTCTGAAGGTAGTTGATGTAGATGTACAGGTACTGTTCCAAGGTCTGGTTAATGTGCTCAGTTTGTCTGTTGGTCTCTAGGTAGTAGGCAGTAAAAAGATTGGATTTGATGTCCAGAAGTTTTACAAAGGCATTGCCAGAACTTTAAGACAAACAGCATGCCATAGTTGAAGATGATCTCATTGAGGAGTCCATGCTTGGCAAAGACATGTATGAGGAAGAGTATAGTGAACTCCAGAGCACAGTTGATGGTGTGGCAGAGGATGAAGATGGCCTGTTTGATAAGGTGGCAAATGACTACAAGGATGGCATCATCGCCTTCAGAGATAGAGTTGTAGTGTCAGAGAATGCAGGCAGAGGTAAAGGCCTTCTTCAGAAGTTCATTTGAAAATACTCTGGCAATCAGAGTCCCACTGTCATAGAGTACCTTTACAAGTGAGGTGGGCGAGATGCTTGGTGATGTTGGAGTAGTTGTCAATAAACCTCCAACAGAAGTTAGCAAACTCTAAGAAGGACTGCAACTCCTTGAGGTTGTAGGGACAAGGCCATGAGATGATGGCATCAACCACTGCAGGATTGACACAAACTCTCTCCAGGGAGACAATGACTCTGAGGTATTGAACATTGTTGGTGTGGAAGGAGCACTTCTCCAGCTTGGTATGGAGATTGTGTTGGCAGAGGCATTCAAGAATGCATTGTATGTGCTTGTAGTTCTCCTCCTCAGAGTCAGAGTAAATCAGGATGTTGTTGAGGTGTACAATCACAAAGATATTGTTCATGTCATGGAAGATGTTGTTCACAAAGTACTGAAACATGCTGATGATAGCATGCTCAGCAGTCTGGATGTGTGCTAGAAAAAAGGGATGTGTGAGCCTTTTTCTTCTAAGACACAAATGACCCAATCAAGAAGAAGGCTAGGGTTTGTATAGGTTGGGGTTACCTATAAGAATATCAAGATTCAAAGCACTGATATATAAATGCAGGGCTCTGGCAGGTTTTCAAAGAATGATGTATTATAGACAACAATGTAAAGTAAAATAAAACTTGGTGACTCTGCTACTCAAACTGGCTAATACTAACACCACTGAGTGGGGGTTGTAGGAGTGAAGAGTGTGGATCAGAATACCTCAAAAGAGGAAGAACAGGGGTCAAAGAAACCCTTCAAGATGCTACACTGATTTCTTGCACCTATCAAAGACAGTCTATTGGCAATGTGCTAAGCAACTGATTTGGTGATCAACCAAGCAATGAGCCTAATGACAAAGGTAATGTGAAAGGTGGAAACTTAATTGTTGCTCTTAGTAATGAGCTTGGTGATGAGGAGGAGTAAATGACAGAAGTGATGGGTAAAGACAAGGGGTAGCAGATTCAAGAGTAAGAATGGTGGTGGTAGGCAATAATATAGATGGTGTTTACACCCACTACTGTTCCTCCAACCAGCATTAGTTAAACAATGCCTTAAAAGGTAACAGGCTGCTTGGCAATGGGCACCTAGCACAGAGTTAAACAATATCTCAAACAGCACATTGGAATGTCACAAAAGGTGATGTAAAGCTTGGTGACAAGTGCCTAGCACAGAGGTGCCACAAAAGGTGACATAAAAAACTTAACAATGTAAGACTTGGCAAATCTGGTGCTTTGACTAGCTGCCAGCAACTGTGCAAAAGCAACCTAAAGCATGAGCTTTTAAATGCTAACATGAGGGAAATTGAGTGGGATTTCTTCTTGTATTTATTAGTTACTTTTGGTACAGGTTATATACTAGTAGGGTAGAAAAGTTGTGTAATCTTTTCACTCCATGTACTATCCTAAGTATGTACAGTTATCTTTACTGTTTATAGTGGCATAGGAAGGCTGATGCAGCCTAAGTGAAGTGCTGATGCAGTCTATGAAGTTTATGAAATCATATAGTAGGTTTTTGGGTAGTTTTTTTTTACTATACTATCTCATTTTTAAAAAGAAGAGTAGGCTATTTGACAGTATGCTGAGTAAAAGTGTATGACTATTCAGTGCCAGTTGGACAATTCTGACTTTTTATGATCATGTGTTGTCATGTGATGAGTTTGTCATGTCATTGACAATGGCTTGTTGTTTTTTCTGTTTCTCATTGTCAGACATTGTATATTAGCTCTAGCTACACATTACATCACTTCATTCTGCTTCCTTTCTCTACTTACACAGAGCTTGTCAGGTTTATCTATGCCTACATCCTGCTTTCTTTCCCTACTCACACAGAGCTTGTCAGTTCATTGGACTCAGCTTTTTATTTTTGCAGGACATGTTTCTCTGGCAGATCCCAAGCTTATGTTGGGTTGTCTTTGCTTGCCAAACAGCCAGTTTGCTTTAGTAAACTACTGCCAATTGCCACCATCTCCCCTGTCAATTTTACCATTCTCATTGTCATCTCTCCCATCCCTCATGCCTTCCCTGACTCTGCTGTTCTTGATGCCTGATCATAAACTGCATACCACCAGCCCCAGCCCCAAGGGCAGTACAGAGCAGCAGCCATAGGAATCATCATTGCAAGGCAGCAATGCTGTGCTAGCAGGGTATGATGACTATGTTTAAGGCCTTTGCTGCTTCGGCAAACCAGTTGTCAGGCCTCACATTCCCTTTTGCCTCATTATACAAGGCACAACTAAATCCTCTGCCTTCATTTCTGGCTTTTGTGTCAACAGATCAGTCTTCGGCTGATAAGTCTCTACATGCACTTTTTCCTGCTATTGAGACAAGCCTGATATTGGATATTGCTCACCATGAGTTCTGCCCCATGGATCTATGCAAGCTCAACCCTGCATTGAGGTTTTGGTGTGCAGGTATGGAGCATGCAAATGCAAACAGCTTCCAGATCACTGGCATGAAGAATTGCCCAGCCTTCCACAACCTTCTCATACTCCTCTCTACTTATTTCTCAGTTCTGCAAGCCTTTGTAGCCTCCTCAAGTGATGCGCATGCAACTTTCCTGATTAGCTATGGAGCAGCAAGATATCTATTGCACTTTGTGAACTTCAAACAAAATATCACATCCACTCCCACCTTAGTCATCAGCAGGAAATGCTGGCTGGTTCCTGGATGATTTGCTCCCAATAGAGTTCTTCCTAGATAACATGAGAGCACTAGCCACCTCCTACAAGTCTACTAGAAAGCACAATTGTGATGTGAGCTCTGAGATCTGCTTTGCATACAATAAAGGCATTTGTACCACATCCCTCTGCCCTGACAGTTGCATTCACAGATGCTGCACATGCAGCAGTAAAGACCATATGGAGAAAGACTGCAAAAAAATCTGAAGATGTGCTTTGATGGGCTTAAGGCCCACCAAACAGATTCATTCCCCAGTCTTGGCTTTCTTGTCTTCTCCTCCCCTCTCAGAATTCACATCTAACCTTCTCAGCTCTCACCTCTTCCCACCTGGTCCACCATCACTGCCACATCCCAACACCAAGCCCCATTGTAATGCCACTTGGTCTCCACCCTCTTCTTCATCCTCAGTCCAGTCACCTCTTGTTATTGATGCCTGGTGCTATTACTTATGTGATTATCCTAATCTTAAATTTGTATCCACCATTCTCAATATAATCAGATTTGGAGCAAATATTGAACTCATTGGTAACAATCACTATCAGTCCTACGAAAATCTCAAGTCTTCTTTTGAAAATCAAGAATTTGTCCAAAGCTTTATACACTCCCTTGTCAAATAATCTCATGCAGTTGGCCCTTTTGACTCCCCACCTTTTCTGGATTTTTACTGCTCACTGTTGGGTGTGGTGGGCCAAAAAAGAAAACCAGAAAAGCTCTGCCTGATCAACCACTTGTCATGGCTGGAGGGATCATTGGTTAATGATGGCATCCCAGACAGTGAAGGCCACATTGCATATGACATGTGATTTTATAGTGTCTTGGTGGTGGCACTCTGATGGCCAAGCTTGATCTTAAAGATGCTTTTTACCACATCCCTGTATGAGCTAAAGATTGACACCTTCTAGGCTTTTGGTGGAGTTCAAAACTATATTATCTTATTGTACTGGCATTCAGACTTAAATTTACATCATACATATTCTCTTTGCTGAGGCTGTGCACTAGATCATTTAGCACCACATTTCTGCTGCACTCCATCACTATCTTGACAATTTTCTCCTCTTGTTCTCCTTCCTCATGCCTTCTTCAATGTTGAACACTGCTGTTGAATGAGTTTCAGGTCTTAGAAGGGAGCTGGAGCTTTCTTTCCAGGATTCCAAAACCATCTGGCCATCAACTAGCATTGAGTTTATGGGCTTTGAGATTGACTTCAAAGCCATGGAAGCATGTCTTCTCCAGGATAGATTTGCTTTTCTAGTTAAGCTATTGGAGACTTGGTCACTGAAGCAGAAGTGTTCTCTCCTCAAGTTGCAGAAGCTCATGGGCTTCTTGCAATTTGCATCTCAAGTCATACCTCACTCTTGGACATTCCTTTGCCACCTATTTGACTTCTTGAGCTCTTTCAAGTCTCAATTTGCAGTGTGCTATATTCTCAAATCTGCAGCAGCTGACATTCACTGGTGGCAAATGTTCAGCATGCTATAGAACAGCATCATGCTCATATCCCCATCATAGCTTTCTATCTCCATGCATACTGATGCCAGTGGATGTAAAGGCCTGGAGGGAGTTATTTCAAACCTGGTTCTCAGCATGGGTTTCTTGATAATTCTGAGCCCATGACATCCAATTCAAAAACATCTTTGCTGTTCTCCATGCCATTCTATGCTGGGAAAATACATGAAGTACAACTCAGCTGTGATTGCCTGGCTCAACTTGAAAATGGCAAATTCAATCCAAAGCATGCAGGTCTTAAGAACTATCAACATACTTGTAGCTTGTCTCAATTTTTCTTTCTCTTCTGTTTGGATTCCTTCCAAAGAGAATGCACTTGTTGATGCTGTGTTTCCAATCCAGCAGGTTGTTTGAACTTGCACCACACCTTCTCCATGCACCCTCATCTCAGATATTCCAGCTCATTGGTATGAAGCATATGCTAACCTCTCACCTTGAGCAGTGTTTTACCTGTGGCATGGACTGGCTGCCAGCACTAGGAAGACCTATTCCACTAGCCAGAAATCTTACATTGATTTTTGCTGCCTCAATGTCAGTGTTCTCAGTGAATCAAGTCACTACTTTCCTGCTACAGATCAGGCAATTGCTGAATGGGTCTGCTCTCTTGGAGACTACATACTTCAGCCCAAAACTATTAAAAGCTACCTCTTCACCATTTGTTTCCTACACATCAACAAGGGGCTTTTCTTTGAGGCATGTGAGTTTGAGACAGTGTGTAGGGTCATTAGAGGAATCAAGTGCTACCATGGAGAGCATGAACAAAACCAAAAGCAGCCAATCCTCCTTGATATCCTTCAAAAGCTTGCCTCAGTAGCAGGCAACCTCTCCACCTTTTTCAAAGCATCCTTTAATGCAGTGTTCAAAACAGCTTGGGCTGGCTTTCTCCATTGTGGTGAATTCATATTGTAGTGAAGTGAGAAGTTCAGTTCTGCATCTCATCTCACACAAAGCTGCATCACATTCCTTCCATCTTTCAAGTCCCCTTCTCATGTCTGAATTGATCTTCTTGCATTCAAAACTGATCCATTTCATAAAGGTGTTGTCATCTTGCTGGCAAGAGCACCCCTCAATTCAACCACTTGCTTGGTCTCTGCACCTCACAATCTCTTCTTAGTTGACCCTAAGGCACACAATGCCCCACTCTTTACAAATCTTGATGGTTCCTCCCTTTCCTAAAACATCTTTATCTCAATGCTGAAAGAGAGGCTCATGAACTGTAGCATTAATCCCTCACAATTCTCAGGACATAGCTTCCATCAGGGTGTTTCCACTGCTGCTGCCATCATTGGATACACCAAGCATGATATACAGCTCCTAGATTGCTAGTGCAGTAATGCATATAAGCTGTACATTGATGTCCTCCACAAGTAGATTCTAGGCCTTTCTTTCACATCTCTATCTGGCTGCTTTCTATGCATACAATTTTGAGCCACCATCTCTTCTGTATGCTCCCCTTGTAGCTTGAGTGTGATTTTCCTTTTGAGATTCATGTGAGAGAGCAAGGGCAACTAAATAAAGTTTTATTTGCTTGCAAGTATATGCAATTGTCAAATGCCCAAAAAGAACTTTAGCTCCATCCCTCCTCTCCTCATTCACACCTTTCATCCTTCTTCTCACTCCCATTGTGAGCCAACATAGATGGACTTCTTAACTTTATGTAATTAGAAATTTTTTAAGCTTATTAGTGGAGGGGTTCATTATTCTGAAGGGCATGACAATGTACTCAAAAAGTCTGTAACATTTGCAAAAAGTGGTCTTCCACTTGTGTCCCAAAGCAATGTATACATTGTTGTAGCCCAACTAGAGATCAATTTTGGTGTAGACCTTGATGCTCCAAAGCTGGTTGATTAGGTCTCCAATGAGGAAGAGAGAATATTTTTTTGTGACTAGATTGAGTTCCTAGTAGTTGACATAGAGGTGCAGATATCAATTCTACACCACAGAGGCTGATTATTTAGGCCTAAAGATCACACTTGGACATGTTGGCATGGACCCAGTCAAGGTTAGTGGGATCACAGATTGGCCCAGACTGTGAAACATATGACATGTAAACCAGTTCCTTGGTTTTTGTAACTTTTATAGGCATTTTGTAGAGGACTATGCATCAATTACTCAGCCATTGAAGAAACCAAACAGGAAGGACTGTTTATAGAAGTGGGGAGCAGAGGAGAAGGAGGCATTTGAAGCCTTGGAAGAGGGCATTTGTAAAGGCTCTAATGCTTATAATGCTAAACACTGAGGCACCCTTTAGAATGGAGACAGATGCATCTGATTCTGCAGTGGGTGCAATCTTGTTGCAGAAGATAGAGGATAAAGAATGGAGGCCCATGGCTTCCTTTTCCAAAGTGATGCAGCCAGCAAAATAGAACTACAAAGTGCATGATAAGAAGTTGCTATCAGTGATGAGGGCATTTGAAGCTTAGAGACCATTCCTCAAGAGAAACCCAGATCCAGTTAATGTTTTCTCTTATCACTGCAACTTGGAGTATTTTATGTTAGCATACAATCTGAATTGGTGTCAAGCAAGGTGGAGTTTATTTTTAAACCACTTTGTTTTTTGAATTCACCACTGGCCAAGTCATCTCAGCATAGGACTGGATGAGTTATCTCAGTGCCCAGATCATGAGGTTGATGGCCTTGACAATGTAGAGCAGAGGGTGCTCTCATAGGATAGGATTGGAGAGAGGAAAGCAGCAAAATGTGCAGTGGTGGAGGTTCTCAGTTGAAGCCTACAATAGAAAAATATAGTCTTACAGGTCAAAGGACCCAGTACAAGGGACAAACCTTCATTTATACCCAGCCCAATGCCTTTGTTGCCAATTAACTTCTTTGCTTCTCACTTTGTTTATTGCTTCCATAGTATTCTTCATTTGGTTCTAATGGCAGTTGCTTTTCTTTGTTTATCTTGTCTATATAGAAATAAAATATTCTTTGGAATGACTTGGAGCTCCAACAATTATGTATACAATGTGATTGTGATATTGTACAATATATGGTGGGAAAATACTGCTTCTTGGACAACGAAATATGAATTTCTTGGGAAAAGACAGATTAAAAGACTTGCAAGAGGTTTCATCTGTTGGATATCTAAACTGATAGTTTTTGACCTAAGAACAATCATAAGTTTTATTCTTCAGTCTGATGTAAGTGAGGGTAAATTAAGACTGTACTTAAGAGCAATTGTTAAATTTTATTCTATAGCACAGTTAGTAAATATGCAAAGTGTATTTAAGGTACAAGTTACTCACCCTCAGTCTGATGTAAGTGACTAAAGGTGCTGTCTATAATGAGTTTCTTGTATATCTGTGAATGTGAACAATGCACCATTGTTCACAGAGTAGTGGAGAAACAATGTGTGACCAGCACAATGCAATGGCAATATCATGTGGCTAGCACAATGTGATGGTGGTCTTATGTGATGTGTGTGTGCAGTGGCAGAGGAGCAAGGCAACTCCAAAGGACACAACAACTCAGACAAGCAGGTCTTTGAAGATTTGTGCACTAGTGTGTTTTGCAAGGGCTTGTCCTAGCAGGTTCCTAGGTACTAGAACTGTACTTAATGGAATCGGGAGTGGAGATGGAGCTTAGAGTGTCAAAAGAAAAGGAATTAAAGATATGTTGGAAAAGGGATTTGGGAAGGTGATCGACTCAAGGAAATGAGGTTTTGGGAGTACTACTCAAAGGATGTACATCAGAAAGATGGTCAGGAAAAGATTAGGAAATATAGCAAAGGGGACTTAATGAAAAAAGGGTTGACCAATATCAAGGACTAGTAATGAAGGGGAACACTGCTGATGATTGGCAGTAAATGGGGCCTAATGTCAGACTTGGCTAGCACACTAGCAATGGAGATTTGTCTGATGGCAAGGACTTGGCCTAATAATAGACATTCCAGAGAAGAGAACCCTAGATTAGGATTGCACATGATAAGAAACTTTAGTGGCAAGAAGACTTTTGTGCTCTGAAGTAGCAGCAGTGCAGTCAAGGATAAAAAGGTGGATTCTTTTGTATTGTAGTTTAGTGTAGTCTAGTTTTGACAATACTTATATATCAAAAGTAAGTAATGTTTTGTAATGTGGAATAGTCTGTAGTGCTTTGTCTTTGTATCAGTAATATTTATAAGTGAGATTGCCTTGTGTTGGGAGTGTATTGCCAACATGGGTAATGGAAAACTTGTATAGTAAGACTGAAATAGTAAGGGAATAGTCTTTATAATGCATATCTTGTAATGGTCAGCTTTGATTGTTTGGCTTGTATAGAATATGAATATAAATAAAAATGGAACATGAAAGTGAAAGTCATGTGTTCCTGGCATATGACCAGTTGTGTCATGTTGGGAGTGTGTATTTTGATGCTTCCTGTCTTCAGCCATGACCTAGAGATGTAAGAGAGGGTCCTCTGATAGGATGATTTGCAGCGTTGTTAGCACAGAATATTTTTGTAAGCTGAAAGGTGGATTCAAAACCAATGTTCTTAAGCAGTGCTTGAAGCCAAATGCATTTCTGAGTGCTCTTGAATGCTGCCATGATTCTTTGCTTTCTAATGGCCCATGAGATGGTGGTGAAGTAGAGTAGACAGCTGATGAGCTGGCAGTAGGGAGTGCATTCTAGGATTTGTTGCTCCTCAGATAAAGTTTTGTGATTGACTGATTGTAATTCCAAGTTGGGGTCCATGGGTAATGATGATGGCATTGTGTCTTTCCAGCTGAATTGAGCAAAGATTTTGTCAATGAGGGCAGTCTGAAAGAGTTTCATAGTATTGTTAGAAGAATCCCATTCAACAGAAATGAAGGTCCAAGATGGTCTAGACTTGTTTCATTTGTTCTTTGAATTGATTGTTTTCTGTCTTGCAACTTGCAATTAAAAGAAAATCATTGACATATACTGCTACTATAGTTGTGCCCTGATTAGTAACTCAGTAATAGATGCGAGATTTGCATGCCAGTCATTCGAAACTCCACAATACCATATTCTCATTTATGGTTCCATTCCAGATCCTCCACACATGCTTCATGTTATACAGCTCCCACACTAACATCCATACTCAATCTTCTTTGCCCTTCTCCTTGAACACTTCTGGTTGCTTCATATATTGGACCTCATTGTCTGAAAGAACATTATATAGAAAAGCTGTCTTAACATTGACTTGAGTGGCAACCCATCCTTTTGCTGCCATAAGGTGTAAAAGAATGTGTCATGATTCCATGCATGCCATTGGTGAGGTTGTTTTTATATAGTCCTTTCCTTAGATCTGCTTATATCCTCTGAAGACTATCCTGACTTTGAATCAAACAGCATTTCTGTGCTCATCATATTTGATCTTGAATACCAGTCAATCTGTTTTGACCTTCTGACTAATGGGTATGTCTGAGCACAAGACACCCATATCTCACAGAGAATTCAGTTCATCTTGATATGCAGCTTCCTATTTGGCTGAGTCTACAGATTGTTTAGCTTCAGTCCAAGCTCAAGGCTTGTTATTTATTTCTGGTGCTGCAAGGTTATTATTAAGTCCTTAGTCTACTCTTTCTTTTGAAAATGTGTTAGTACAAGAAAAAACTACTTAAATACCTACTATATGACTTTATTAACTCCACAAGCTGCATCAGCACTTTACTTAGGCTGTGTCAGCCTTCCTATGTCACTATAGATAGTAAAAGAAACTGTACATAATTAGAATATTATATGAGGTGGAAAGATTACAGAATTTTTTCACCCTACTAGTATATAATCTATACAAATTTCATCAATAAGACAAGAAGAAATTCTACCAGATTTTTACCTCTAGCTCTTACAGATATACTTATCCTCTAAGTCACCCTCATGCAGTTGCTGGTTGCTAATTATATCTAAGCATTGCATCTGCCAAGTCTTAAGTCTTCTAAGTTTATATCACCTTTTGTGGCATTCTTGTGCTGGGCACCCATCACCAAGCCCTACATCACCTTTTGTGGCATCTATACATGCCATTTGAGCCATAGTTTAACACTGTACTAGGTGCTCATCACCAAGCAGCTTCATTGCTTTTTGAGGCATAGTTTAACTAGTGCCAATGCAGGAACAGCAGCAGGTGTGAATGCCCACCACCATCATCACTTAACAAGTGTATTCCACACCCCATTGCTTCCATCAAACTTGTCACTAACAATATCACTTAAGTCTTCACTTTCCATAGTGCTCTTGCTCCATCACCACCTTGTCACCTTTGTCATTGCCTTCATCATTGTCTAGTCTGTCACTAAGAGCATCACCAAGGACTGTCTTCAATAGGTGCAAAAAATTGGTGTAGCACCTTGAAGGTTTTTTTTTTGACCCCTGTTCCTCTCCCTCTTAGATATTCTGGCCCACACTTCAGCTCCAACTCTCAACAGCTCCCATTCCCAATCCAGATATATCTTAGTGGTGTCAGCACTAGTTAAAGCCCTATTTTTGAAGTTAAACATCAGTAGTCAACTTAGTCACATTTTTTAAAAGCATTTGTTATTGTCAATCTAGTGACACTAGCCTCTGTGAACCTGCCAGAGCCCACCCTCATATATTTAGTGCTTTGAATGCCTTACATTCCTATAGGTAACCCCCAACCTATACAAACTTCACCACTACTCCTTTCTTTGATTAAGTTGTTTGTGTCTTTGGAGGAAAGGCTCATGCAGATCACCTTTTTCTTAGCATGCATCTAGATTACTGAGCATGTTATCAACACTTCTGCAAATTTGTGCTCTGATCTGAGATAGAAGCCATTCCTCCATCTTATGCCCTTTGAATTCTCAATTCTCTATCATGCTCTGTCTGATAGACACCAAGTTTGCCTTGCACTTTGGTCTTCCATGTAATTTGTCAGGCTTTGAGATGTGTCAGTCCATCCCCTTTTTGCTTAGGTAGAATCAACCAGTGTTCATTCATGTAATCATCAATGAGATTCATAATATATGAGGACCCATTTCATGACACAACAGCCTGCAGCCCAGTAAGATCTACCCAGATGACCACCAGCTTTTGTGTCACTCTCCACCCTCCTCCCACACTTTAGGTACAATATTCCAAGTCTGCTTTCTGAGAATACATGAGTCACATTTAGGAGGCTTGGAAGAGGGCATACCTGGAACCAGGCCAGCTTTTGCCATATCCATAGTAGTAGTTGGCATGCCCAAGACAGTGATGCTAAGTTTCTAGATTTGCAGCAGACTGCAACACAAATGCACAGTGCTCAGTGAGTGCTGAGTTAAGATTGAAGGCATAAAAGCATTAATTGAGAAGTGGGCCTTGTTCCCACAATCCTGCAAGTGGATTTGTTGACAAACTTGATGGATATATTGTTGAAGAATGAATTAAAGCCAGAGCATTTTGCAAGTGAGCTGACAAACACAAGTTATACAATGGCATTAAGGATATACAATGCATCTTCAATAAGGATGGCAGCCCTTTTTACAACATGAAGGCAAATGTTTCTAATACCAATTGCAGCAATAGAGGATCCTCCTTGTCCTTCAATGATGCAAGGCTGAATGGGACAGAGGGTCAAGAAGTTATCACAGCACAGAGAAATGTGGATAGTAGCCCCTGAAGAGATTAGTGTTGGTTGATGTGATAGGAATGTGTTTTGATTGATGAAGTAGAAAGATGTTGGTAGCTATGATTTGTTCTTCAATTAGTTTTGTATAATCCTTGCAATCTACTGTTGCTTATGCCTCTTGATTACACCAGAGTCATAATTATGACCTGGTAAATCTGTTTCATAAGACTTCCTGCTCTATTTTGCATGCAAGGCCATGGTCTGATTTGCACTAGCTTTCAAATTCAGGATATTCTGGATGTTCTCTATGAGAAGGCAACTGTCTGTTGGCATGCAGGGCTTCTCTTTTGTGCTTTTAGTGAGAAGGGTGAATACTGAATTCTAAAGGGCTTTGAATACCAGATTGTTCAAGCTGTTGAGCAGGATGATGCACATAAAGATATCCTTGTCAATAATGTCTATGTTGAAGGCCCTCTTAACAATGTCTGTGATGTGTTCAGTCATGGTCAGCAATGGCTCAGAGAGGGAGCAATAAGTGGACAGCACTTCTTGAAGACCAATTTGCCTAATAGACCCCTTTCACTGTGCACATGTCATTATGTCCTTGAAGCAATGTGCTGCCTTCTTTTTGGTGATGAGATCAGTGTTCAGTATTGTTGAGGGTGGTTTTTATAAAAGTAGTGGCAAGTTAATCATTTAGTTGCCAATTAGTATAGGTGCAGGGCTCAATAGTGCTGTCAGGGCAAATGGCTGAAGTTACCACATAGCCTGGAATGCTTCACAAGCCATCAGATCTTGAAGTAAATATCCAAAGGAAAGCCACCAATAATTGATGTAATTCAAGAAAAGAGCTTTAAAAGACAACTGAAAATTAACTCAAAGACTTAAAGATCATACCATTTTGGAGATAAATAGCATTACTTTAGATTTACAGAAATAAGGAAGATAGGGGAGTAGTTTAAGCAAAGCTAGTTAAGACATAGACAACACCTATGCTGACAAAGAAGTGGTCTATGGTATAGGCTGAGTGGGGACAGGATCAATCAGGGTGGAATGTGAAAATTCCACATCCATATCATCCTCTTCAGGCTAATAACCTGTCAGTAAAAGGAAGAAAAATATTAGCTGTAGGAAAAGACTTATTTTGGAGCTGACCTGGAGTTCTTGAGTCTGAGCACTTAGTCTGAATGTCAGACAGGCCAAGGGCTTTTTCCAAGTGATCAAGGCACTCTGAAATAAGTCTGTAAACCTGAAGGGAGATGTTAAGCAAGTACAATTGCTGTTGAGCAGCAAGGTCCACAGCATCACAATGCTTTTAAAGCTCAGTGTGAGGCATAATTGATCCATCCTTAGATAATTGAATGGCCTTCAAAGCAGTACATGCCTAATCCACTTCAGTACCAGAGAACACCTTTGCTGATGCCAAGAGACCCATTAGGGCCTGCACAAAGGAAGGGTAGAGGAACATCCAACAATATCATGGTTGTTGTCATGCCTGCAACAGCATTTCAACAGACCATAGTTGTCTGGAGGTGTGGTAGTGACAGGTTCTGTGAAAGGAGATGGACAGCTGGACTTAGCAGCAGCACCATTTTGAGCATTGTGAAGACTGGTAGGGAAATTCAAGGTGTGAGGGACCATGGCAGAAGATGAGGCATCAAAGTTGAGGAGTTTTATGCAGGTGTTTGGATATGATTGAGGAGAAAAAGGGTGATTTTTTGCATTTTTTGTGTGGCCAGCAAGGGATTGAAGATGTTCAAATGCTTTGAGGAAAGTGGGATGACTGAGGGCAGTCAGTAAAAGAGTATGAGGGAGGTGATACATCTGTCTCTTATCAGAGACAGTTGGAGGAAAGTAAAATAAAGTACTTACAATGGTATAATATACCAACCTTCCAAAAACTGTAAGCAGGCATTGAAAACTGTAGATGCAGGCATGTACCCTTCAAAAACTAAAGCACCAAAGAATTCAGAACAACAAGGAAAATGAAGGAAAGACTGCTAGCAGCAGCCCAAATGAACCAAGAAGCAAGACACCCCCAATCAAAACCAAGCACCTGACAGGTGGCTGTGCTCAGCCACCATCAGCTGAATCCATCAACAGATCAGTTGTGGGTGCCTACCTGCACTCAACATCCAAATACTTGTAAATTTGACTCTCCACACTCCACAAATTGTTCCATGTCTGCCAATCCTGAGCACCTATGACATACTGCTCTCAATGGAGATCCTGAGGAGTAAAAAAAGAGGAGAAAGATCAAGGGATCAAAATGAAACTATGGGGATATCCAGAGAAACCATCAAGCCCTAACCAATGGGCATAAAACTGAGCTCATGTACATGCAGTACACACAATGAAACATGAGGATCACATGCCTGGTCAAGAGGTATAAAATGCAAGGATTGACAGGGAGTTTGGGCAAGCAAACTCTTGCTGAGCTTGAAATCCCCAGAGAGTGGATTGCCTAGGCTGCCAATAAAGTGTTGTCTTCAGGTTTTCAGATAGAATTGAATTGGTCTTTTTGTTGAACAATTGTTTTGACATAAGAAAATCAATCAAATCTTTATATAACCATCATCTACACCTAGTGTGAATAAAGTAGCTAAAGCCCCAGAACTTGTTGAGGGGATTGGTTTGCTAAGTTTATTGCAACTTACACCAACCATTCACATCAATATAACTCTTCAGTTATAAAATACATTTTGTCTACTAAAAGCCATGACCTGGGCCAAGCCAAGCTGGAGCCAGGCCATTGTTGGGGGCTTGGGCTCAGCACAGTGTTAGTCTGAGCCAGGGTCACCTCAAGCCAGGCTTAGCCAGGGGCTTATGGGCCAAGCTCATGAGATGACTCTTTACACAGTCAGTCTCTGATAGTCTCTCTTTGTACATGCATCTATGCTTTATGATGGTGATTTCTTTGTTGCATAGTATTGACTTGAAGCCAGAGTGTCCCTCCATTATATTTCATGCACTGCAATACTTTCATAACTTTATTCAAGTGCTCCTAGACAAATCATCTGATACCTTTATTGTTAGAATCCAATGCTAGATAATTACAGACTTTAGTCAGTCTATAGTCCTCAGTCCATAGTATAAACAACTATATTTCTGTACCTAGATAATTACAGACTTTAGTCAGTCTATAGTCTAAGGTACAGTCAGTGATATGTAGAATGTAAGTATTATAATGTATGCTCACCCTCAGTCCGTAATATAAACAACTGAGGGTGCACTCTGTATTGTAAGAAATATATATACTGTCCATGACAATGGGGCTCGAGACAAAGGAAAAATGTGACAATGGAGGGTGGCCAGGAG